>CAUYRT010025972.1:0-12782 GCA_963574885.1 Lepilemur ruficaudatus | reverse complement strand
CAGTATGGGGGATTGACTGTGTATGCATATTTTATGGGCTTTATAATCAAACCCTTCTGTATAAAGGGCATAGTTCTGAGGTTATAGAGCTAAATAATATGGAGATAACTCGAAGAGCTAAAAGTAGAACTACCATTTGATTTTCCCATCTTTTATGACATAATACATGTCAATGGAGAAAATTATAAAAAATCATAAAAGTAGAAAGATGTGTCACTGTATATAGCAAGGGATGGTACAAGGATGGTTAGGTATTGTGCATATACCACAAAATATTTTTCAAATAAGTCAATAAATGGGAGCATAGGTCCTGGCTGACTCATGGTTTTAGTAAGGTCCTGATGGATTTGATATTTCAGGGCAAGTTAACATTTAGCATTCCTTCTAATAGCTATCCTTTTATAGGCAGTCTTCTTGAAAACACTGTCACTATACATAGCCCTACCCATAAAGCATATAAATAGCTTATGAATGAGGAAAGGAATATTTTATACCCCATAGAATTTTATATACAATAGTTTTCTGAGAGAGTGAAGTTAAAATGGGTGGTATGGGAACAAGAACCACTTTGTTTTCTCCCTACATTTTAAAGCACTGCTATACAGTTGCTGAAAGACTCTTACAATGTCTCAAGACACTTAGCATTTAGGGTACTGTGTAAATGAAACTCGGCAGAAGCCATAATCAGGAAACTTGAATATCAGCACTGGCTCCCAGCAGGAGGTGGGACATGCTTCCCGGTACCAGATGGATGCCCAGGACACAGGGGAGTAGCAGCAGGAAAGGATGGAAACCTGGAACAATCAGATACTGGCAGGGGTTTCCAGGGAGAGAATTAACTATTGGAGATCTAGTTCAAATAAGAGCATGGCAATTCTTACCACTCCCAAGCAGGCGTTAAGTATCTAAGGAGACATCTACTGGTACTACTTAAGAAGGGCAGAGTGAAGACAGCAGGATGCCAATCAAAATAATTCCCTTTTAGGAATTCAATTAGAAATTAGATGAGGGGGAACAGACACAAGAATAACCCCTTAATTATTTTTTTGCGACAGAGTCTCACTCTGTTGCCTGGGCTAGAGTGCTATGGCTTCAGCCTAGCTCACCGCAACCTCAAACTCCTGGGCTCAAGCAATCCTACTGTCCTACTGCCTCAGGCTCCCGAGTTGTTGGGACTGCAGGCACGTGCCACCATGCCTGGCTGATTTTTTTATGTATATACTTTTAGTTGTCCAGCTAATTTCTTTCTTTTTTTTTTATAGCAGATTTGGAGACTCGCTCTTGCTCAGGCTGGTCTCGAACTCCTGAGGTCAAATGATCCGCCCGCCTCGGCCTCCCAGAGTGCTGGGATTACAGGTATGAGCCACCATGCCCGGCCTAAGGTAGATTTTAATCTTCATGCTTTTAAAGTCCATAGAGTCTGTTTCTTATTTTCTACTAGTTTTCTACCTCTCCCTGCAGAGCATTCTCCTTCAGTAATTATGTGTATTCTCAGTGACCCCAGCTCCTACCAAAGTTTATTCTAGACTAAGTTAATTAATTCATTGCAATTTCCTATTCCAGAAGGCTGTTCTTTTCTTTCAAACTTACCTCATCATTGATTAAATTTTTTCAACTGGTGCTCCTTCAGTCAAAAGAAAAAAAGGTTTCAGAATGCCTTTATCCCATTTCCCTAACTCCCAGATCTAATTAATAAGCAAACTTAAGAAACGTAAGGAATATAGTTCCTTTCCCTGTCCTTGTACAAATCATACCCATAAATAAATAAACAGCGAGTGGGTGAGCAGAGCTGGGTTCATTGCAGGAACTTAATACACTGTGTGTTGATTTATGATTGAGCAGAGAGGCAGAAAGCAAATGAGTTAGCCCCATAGAGTTGAGGAAGATGAGATTTATACTCACTGTTAGGCACTGGAGTTAAAATTCTATAATAATAATGACTCCAATGTACTGCATTAATAGGAAGTTCCGGTTGAATATTTATCATATTCTACAATGGCGATGACACGCAAGCATCTCCTTGCTCTTTCCTGATACCTGGAACAGTTTATCATCATCATCATTCGATACCAGCTTTTCCTTTATGACTTTCATTGATTTAAACTCTATAACTCATATATTATCTATCACATTTTCTTCTTTTAGCTTCACTGAGGTATGATTGGTATACAAAACGTTGCACACATTTAGTGCAGACATCTTGGTGAGTTTGGACATATGAATACACCTGTGATATCAACACCACAACCAAAGTATGGACTATATCCAACACCTCCAAAAACTTTTCTTGTGTTCGTTTTTCAAATTTTATATCTTTATGTTTTTTTCTTGGTATTGAGGATCAGTTTAGCCTGGAGAGTAAAATTTTTCAATGGAATTAAAAAAAAAGTTCTGTATTTTTTTCCCCTCAGCATTTTGAGTCATTTTCATTGTTCGGGAAAGCAAACACTATAACAACCCAAGTGAATAAAATGCCTCCGTGTAATTTGGAGAATCAGTGACTAATCTCTGAGCCCTGGTGGGTCATACGGAATCACTCTAGGATGAGCGATTCTCATCTCCGCTGATATCACTGCCCATTAGTCCTCACAACTCTCTTGGTACAGGTTTACTTAACCCAGCACACTATAAGACCAGGTCACCCAGGTACAGCCTAACCTGAAAACTTCCCTTCTGCACATGAAACTAATGAAGTTTCAACTGAAGCCCTCAGCTGTTGTGCAGCTTCTTGACACCTGAGCTTTTAATTACACGTAAGTGTGTTTTCAAAAGTCACCTGCTCACTCTTTTGGAGCTCTCAGGCTTGGTGAATCACTGTTCAGTGAATGTTTAAAAAAGTGCAGGGATGCTGGTCACCATCCCTCCCTTGGTGTCTCCGTGGAGTATGATAAAAACAGTCAGTAGCTGAGACCATGCACGTGTCGTGCTAGCTCCAAGGGCCACATCTGCCTCCTTTTCTGCTGCTCCATCTGACGTTAAGCAGCCGGGGGCCTGGAAAGTGGGCTAGAAAGCTGGACACGTGAATGCGGACAAGTGGATAAAAGCTTCCTCATGTGCTTACATCAAGAAATAGGCATACTTAGCTTGATCTTTTAAAAAAAATATACAAAAGTATCTTTTCCATCCTTTTAAGACTTTCTTGGTCAAGCAAATAAACAAAAATAACCCCCCCCAAAAGAATAGCTTCAGTAAAAATAAAAGTATAGCCTGTTCATATAGTGAAATATTTTGCAGCCCTTGATAATCATTTTCAAAAAGTATTTAATAATGTTTGAAAACGTTTATGATAGCATCTTAGGTTAAAAAAGCACTATCTCAATTTTGTAAATACAAATATACATGTTAAATACTACCTTTGTAAAAAAAAATATGGTTTAACTTTATTTTTTAGAGATGGGGTCTCACTATATTGCCAAGTCTGGATTCAAACTCTTGGGCTCAAGTGATCCTCCTGGCTCAGCCTTCTGAATAGCTGGGACTACAGGCACATGCCACTGTGACTGGATTTAAATCCTACATTTTGTTTATATGCATGCACAGAAAGAATTATGGAAGAAAAGATACATAATGTTAACAGTGGTTAATTCTGTGTAGTTAGATTGATTATAGGGGATTTTAATCTTTTGTATACAGTTTCTTTCTTAAAGAATACATATCTTTGAACAATTAGAAAGATAATAGTATTTAGCTTTTTTTCAGACTTTAGATGCTCCAGAGCTCTCCCTGCTGAGTGCAAATACCCCCCAAAAGGTAACAGAGCTTCTTAGCCAAGGTGATAGAGTTTCCCAACCATCTAGGAGCAAGTAACAAAATCAAAATTTGGATTGTTGCTGATGCTCCACACATGATTCTGTTAATCGGTTTTGGAAACCACTGCTTTATGTGTGTGACTTTACTAGACTTCTAACTGGAGGGGGCTGCCTTATTTGTTTGGGCTGCTATAACAAAATACCATAATCTGGGTGGCTTATAAACAACAGAAATTTACTTCTCACAGTTCTGGAGGCTGAAAGCTGGGAAATCCAAGGTCAAGGAACCAGCAGATTTGATGTCTGATAAGGACTCACTTCCTGATTCATAGACACAAATATTCAGACCATAGCAGGGACCAAGTCCTGAGTTCATGTTTAATGGAAGTGCTCAAAAGGGAGGTTGGAGAAAACAGAAGGTTTATTTGCCCAACAATTTCATCTAGAATTGCCTGGCTTGTTGAAAAATTTGAATAAAAATTTAAATAAATTTGAACAAGACAATCTCATCTGATGAGCGGCTACTGTGAGACAGGGAAACATTTTCTCTCCATTACAGCAACAGTTTTGTTTCACACGATTGGTGCATTAGATAAGGAGAGTAACTTAATTTATAGGAGTCCTTTGTGTCTTGACTGTGTTGAAGCTCACAGCTAGGTGCTTTACTCAGTCTCTGCAACTATCCTTAATGAGTTTTTTTTTTGGTAGCAGTATCTTCACTCATTCATCAGTGGCTCTTGTTTTTAAAAAATCATTTTAATGTTCCTCTTTTATATTTGTTTTTTACTGTCAGCTTCTTTGAAATTTCTTTGGAAGTAGGAGAGACGTAAGAAACAAGCAGATACTCAATATTACTTGCTTTGTTTCTCATATAGAGGGCATTTTTAGTAATAATAAACTTCCATAAAAGTGTAACAGGTGTAAAATGTAATATTTTAATGTTTTTACAACTTGGCTTTGAATATTCAACTTTTGCATTAAAAAGTTATCACCATTTTAATTTCTTTTGATCTTTAAATTTACTGCTGTTTTATAATTTAAGGCATATGTAAATTAGACTCTCAATTGCCAAGGGCATTTTCAACATTAATTTGCATTTTTATTGGTTGAATATAAACATAAATGAAAGTACAAAATTCTGCTAATGAGTTCTTGATCGAGGAGAAATGAGATATGCTATACGAAACACAAATCATTACTTTAGAGTTTAGTATGGAGAAGATAAAGTTTTAAAGAAAATTTTACAGCTTTTGCATTATTCATATATACAGGTGGCCCTTGAACAGTGGGGAGTTAAAAACATCAAATATCTTAAAATCCACGTTAACCACAAAACTTTGGAGTCAACCTCAAAAACTTAACCACTAAAAGTCTATTTTTGACTGGAAGCCTTACCAATAACACAAACAGTTAACACAATTTTGACCCTTATATGTATTATGTACTGTATTCTTACAATGAAGTAGGCTAGAGAAAAGAAAATGTTATTACAAAAATCATAAGGAAGAGACAATATATTTACTATTCCATAAATGGAAGGGGATCATCATAAAAGTCTTCTTTCTCACCGTCTTCATATTAAGTAGGCCGAGGCAGAGGAGGAAGAAAAGGGATTGGTTTTGCTGTCTCAGAGGTGGCAAGGGCAGAAGGAAATCCACATGTAAGTGGACCTGCATCATTCAAACCCATGTTGGTCAACTGTACATATATCGTTGTATATTATTATGAACTCTATTTGCTAAAGGTTGTGACTTATCCAAAGTATAATCAAGGAGTTATTAATTTGGATATTTAGGGAACCATGCACTTGAGTGGGGACTTTATTCTTTTTCACCAATCGTGTCTACCCATCCTCCATCTAAATAAAAGAATCATTTTGGTTGTGGAAGTTAAATTGGTGATAGTAAGAAGGTCTTGTAGTCCATCTGGGCTGTGACAGCACAATGCTGTAAAATGGGTGACTTATAAACAATAAACATATATTTCTCACAGTTTTGGAAGCTGGTAAGTCTAAGAGCAAGTCGTCGGCATATTTGGTGTCTGGTGAGACACTGTTCCTGGTTCATACATGGCATGGTCTTGCTGTGTCTGCACGTGATGAAAGTGACCAGCTAGTCCTCAGCATCTCTTTTATCATGGCACTAATCCCTATCATAAGGGCTCCACCCTCATGACCTATTCACCTCTTAAAAGCCCCACCTCCTAATACTATCACCTTGGTGATTAGATTTCAACATAGGAATTTTGGGGGGGACACAAATATTCAGAAGACAGCAAGAGGGATGTTGTTTGCTTGATGTAGTGTGGATGCAGATCTTTTGCTTTCAGAAACATCCTTGAAAAAAGGAGTCAGGAATTTAAGGTGCAATTGACCATGATGGGCATCAAGATCAAGATCAAAGATAGAAAACGTCTTGATGTCTACATTCATTGTCTTTTCTTTATATCTTCTTTATTTCTTGGACCATTAAATTCTGATTTCTGTCTGTATTTATTCCACTGAAACTTTTCTTACTAAAAGAAGAAATCTGGTGATCACTTCACAGTATTTATCTTACTTGAACTCTCTGTGGCATTTGCAATGGTTGACTACTTCTTGAAGTTATTTCTTTTTTCCTACTTTAATCCTTTTCTCTTGTTTACTTCCCAATTTTATACAGGTCTTTCTAAGACTTCATCACAGGCCCCTATGCCACCATTTATCTTTGCAATGTAGTCAGCACCAGATTTGCATCTTTGGCCTCGCATGCTTCTTACTCTTTTCATTCTATGCCTTGGGGTGGATGTGTGTGGGGTTTATATGGGAACTCAGCCAGTGGAAGACAGGGATGAAGAGGATACTCCCCCTGCCTACACACCAAAGGCCAGGGCAAGGACAAGTGGCCTAGATTTAGCAAACTTGATGTTTCATTTTGGGTCTTTGAGTAAGAGGTATAAGTTGGAGGAATAGTGATAGTTTATTTATGGTGCTGGGGGTGGTAAACAGGGGCAAGGGCAGTGTTCTCTTTTTGCATAGGTATCTGGTAATGCTAAGGGATCATTATGCTTCATTGTTTCTTGGGGTCTCTGTAATCCTCTAGCTTCCTGCCCATTTTCCAATTCTGGTTTTGCAACCTCTAGTCAAGTTGGTTAGTACTTGACAGATGCTCAATAAATTCCTTTTTCTATTTAAAATAAACTGAGTTTCTTTTGTCTGCTCTCCAGAATTCTTACTGGAAAAGTACATACTTTTGTGGATGCTATTATCCATACCCCTGGCTTAAATCTGTATGTTGATGAACTGTAACTCCTAACTCCATACATTTCCAGTGAGTTCCAGACTGCTATATCCAACTGCTCACTGAGTATTTCTATCTAGATTCCCATGGACACCACAAACTCATCTTGTTAAAAAGTGAACTATAATATTTATCCTGTCTGCCAAATTTTCTCTCCTCTTTCAAGCTTAACCTCAGTAAGACAATGGAAAACAAGCATCATATATAGGAATAAATTATCTATTTGGTAGAATATAATAAGGGCTATTAAAAATAAAGCAGGGATAGGGGAATTGGGAGAGTTGAGGGGTTGACATTTAACAAGAGTGGTAAATAGAGGTCTTTATTGAAAAGTTAACATTGAAACAAAGACTTGGAGGTAGTGAGGGAGTTAGTGAGGCAGATACTTGAGGGAGAAACATTCCAGCCTTTGAGGATAACCAGTGCAAAACCTGAGGCATACTTGATGCATTTGAGGAACGGCAAGGATGCCAGTGTGGCTGGCACTCCGTAGAGTGAAAGGGGGAGTAGTAGGAGATGAAGTCAGGACCCTGAGTGAGCAAGCGAAGAGTTGGAGGATTCTGGGGAGAGAAAGGACATGATCTAATTTAGCATTTAAATAGGTTCTATTTGGCTTCACTCAAATTGAGTTCTGGGAATGACTTTTGACTGCTCCTTGTCTCCATAATTCCCAATTCCAACCAACTGCTAAGCTAGCCAGTCCTGTCTTCTTGACATTGCTCGTGTGTGCCCATCCTCTGCACTTCCTCTCATGCTGCCTTAATTTACACCCCAGCTTCTCTCTCCTAGATTATCACAACTGATAGACAGTGAGATGTCTTTTTTTTTTTTCGCTCCTGTAGTCAGCCCTTTTACTTGAATGTACTTTATGATGTTTCTATTTCAATATAAATTTTACAATTTATGTTGTTTGGAATTATCTTGTTCTTTCAAAAGCATAAAAAGAAATGAAGAATGGTAGTAACTGCACACTTTCATTGTGTGCAATCCCTGTGAGGTGATGAGGCAACCCACAGACACTTACAACACATTGAGAGAGATCTCAGATTTCTGATTTACTTCTTGCACATTGACCCAATAACAAATGATCTATTTCTTCTACTCCCTTTGTTCTGATTTTCTGTAGAAAAGTTATATCTTCTTGTGTCATGGGGTTTTCAAACTTTAGAGTAACGAATACTATGAAGTTCCAGCTTATCTTGCAGCACCTGTAAGGGAAGCAAAAAGATGTGTTTTCCAATGTAATTCCTTAATTCATAAGACTTGCAAAAAGAATGGAATGGCAGTCCTATATTTAAAACTGTGGCATTTGTAATATTATATTATTGTATTTTATAATATAATACAACATTGCCATTTGTAATGCATTACAATTTTAATTCAGTATTACCATTTATATTATTGCATTGTTCTATTTGTAATGCAATGTATTTTAATATTGTATTATTGTATTTGTAATGTAATATTTTTGTAATATTGTATTAAGAACACATTATAAATGCCATTAATTTGTTTTTATTATTTCATTAGGAATTCTGGCTTATATGTCCTCCTTACCTCCTCCAATTTGTAGTTTCTCTTTCTGCAGCTGAACTAACCTGGCTTCATGGTTTTGAGAAAACTGTTCAGCATAGTTTTGACAGCCTCTTGTTTTTGAATCTT
This sequence comes from Lepilemur ruficaudatus, assembly GCA_963574885.1. Taxonomy (NCBI): domain Eukaryota; kingdom Metazoa; phylum Chordata; class Mammalia; order Primates; family Lepilemuridae; genus Lepilemur; species Lepilemur ruficaudatus. The sequence continues at coordinate 4,093 of CAUYRT010025972.1, read as the reverse complement.
TTAATTTTATACACAACATAATATTAACTGGAATAGAGATGATCTGCAGTAGATAATTCATCAAGCAAGTGCTGTTCTCCCTAAGATTCCATTAGTGCTTTGGAAACCTGAATTTATGTTCTGTCCCACTCTTGGTATCTTTGTCTCTCCTTCTCTCTCTCTTTTCCCCTTCATATCTATATTTCTAGTTTGCTCCTTCCCCATTTCTTTCTCTCTCTCTCCCTCTCTCCTCAGTCTCTCTTTTTTTCCCCCTCTTTGGCCTGCTATCTCAAGTCTGCTCCTTATTGAATCCTTCTGCTGCACTGCTCCAAGGGGATTTTCTTTGTATGTGCTATTCTCTTTTACCAGAATGCCCTTACTTTTCAAGATTAAAGTACTTGTCCCTTAAGAACAAGATGAAAGAAAAACAATTTTTCCTCCGTGAAGAATTCTTAGACTTATCTGAGGAGAGCTACCTACCCCATCCCTTTTGACAGATTTCTGAAGCATCTCTCTATTCCTATCTTTTCATACCCTATTAAAAGTTGGTTCAATCAGAGAGTCTGTCTTTTTCATTTCTGAAACTTCATCACGTATTATGGCTCAATGAATGTTGGTTGAGTAAACAGAGAACAAATGGTATTAATGGTTGACTATCCAAATTTGATCATAGTTAATAGCTATGACAAAATTTGATTTCCAACATTGTTTTTTTTCTGTCATTTAACTTGTTTTAGATTTTTTTTTTACCAACTTCTGTGTTGTCATGGAATGCAAAGTAATTTTGATTAGTTGTTTCACAGAAGCATATTAAAGATAATAGGAAACAATGATATGTTCTCTTTTCTAAATTACAGACCTATTAGTCTTCTATATATTCTCTCACATCTGTAATCTGGTTTTATTTTCAATAAACAGTAGATCTGGGACTCCCAATCTAATATCCTAAATGAGGAACAAGCTGATTTTGGTCATGGATGTTTTGCTATTACAGTTTTGATTTGCTGTGTTTCACTTAATTGAGAAAAGCCTAGTTTAAGATTAATTGATCTTTGATTCCTTAAACATTTATTATTAAAATAAATTTAAAATTTATCTTTAACTCCTTAGACTTTACTGATCTTTGATTCCTTAAGGCGAGTTTAAGATTAATTTTAGAGTGTACTGATCTTTGTTTTCTTAGATAAGAACCTCCTATGTGCCAATCTTGATGATCCTGATTTATATTCCAGGACTTATGTGCTCCAAAGAAGGTTTTAGTGCAATACTACCATGACAATCAGAGTGAAAAGGGACAGAGCCTCGCAGATGAAATTCCAGAACAAAGTGTTATAAACAGGGTTGTGTCCAAGAGCTCCTTAATTATAGATTTTATTTTCATAACTCAGTGCAGTTTTTAGAAGAATTGAATGTATGGCTTCCTGCCATAGCAAATATTTATTTCCACAAAGCACACATTTTAAGTATTGGAAAAGATTGAAAGTAGCATGTTTAGGACTGTTTTACACATTCTCCATCAGTCAATCTTAATGCACATGGCTTTTCATTTACGTAAGACAACAAATCAAATTATTTGGTTTTATAGCAACATGGGAACTTTGCCACTTAAATGTCTTATAGCTAATATATTGTGTGTGGCTTTCTTCCTAATCAATAGCACTGAAAGATAAAAGACCAACTTTAGATTCTGTTTCAGTTACCTGCTTCTGCACAAACATACCTAATGGCTTAGTGGCTTACAACAGCAACTACTTAATCATTTCTCAAGACTGCATGTTGGCTAGGCCTGACTGTGAAGCTCTCTACGTAATGTTCACTGGCACTGGAGCTATCTGATGGCTCTCCTGGGCTGGAATCTCCAAAGTTGATCACTCACATGACTGCTAGTTGGCTGTTTACTGGAGCACCTTGCTTCTCCTCTGTATGCCTGTTCTTTTTGGCTTGGTTTTGTCATAACATGGTGGCTAGATTCCAAGAGGATGTAAGTGAAAAATGGCCTCTTCTTAAGACAAGGACATCTTTCAGAAGGTCATTTCCATAGCATTCTATTGGCCAACGTAGCCTAATTTCAGGAAAGTCCTCTTTCCAGGGAATGTGAAATCAATCTCTCTCTCGGTGTGGAATGGTATGTATGTACAGGGAAGGCAGGATTTGATGTTGGCTATTTCTGGAGGTGATCTACCACAGACCCCTAATAAAATTGTCAGTTTTGTATTTAGTTCCATTTAAAACCTAGTTTGTACTGTTGCTGTTTAAGGTTGCTGGTGGGTTAGGCTGACCGTATTCACATAGTGGGAAGTAGTAAAGGAGGATCTGTGAAACTCCTGGAAATGTATGTGCAATTTTGCACAACTGTGATTTTTTTTTGGGGCGGGGGGATGAGAAAGAAGCAGTCAAATGCCTAGGCTCAGGAGTCACGTATAATTTTTCTATAAATCTAGGCTGTGCAACTTACTAGTTGTGTCATTTGGATGAATTATTTAACCTCTCTAAGCCTCAGTTTATTTATGAAATGGGCATAATAGTATATGTATTTCCTTGGTTGTTGTGAGGCATAAGTGAGGCAATACATGTAAAGATCTTAGCACAGGGCTTGACACATAGTAATGGTCTAATAAATATTAGATTATCATTATTAATATCATTCTCAGTAGGCCAGTGAATGTCAAAAGGAATAATACCATGATTTTAGGTTCTCTCAGCTCAAACCCTATATTAAATTAGATCATCAGAAATCTATGTTCTTGGACTGAATTACTTAAATCTTTAATTAAAGTACTTTATTTTTCTTTCTTTTTTTTTTTAAGCCACAGGCGCATTTATTATATTCCGGAACGCCAAGGTCTTCCCTTCCCTGGCAGTAGCACATGGTAAGGCCAACTCTCAGGAGGCAGCAAGCAGGCCCATGAGGTGGCAGTGTCACGGGCGGCAGGATCAGTGCTTTCAGCTTGCCTGATGGGCTGGCGATCTCAGGATCCTCGGCTTTGTAGGACTTGACCAAGCGGGCAAATTTAAGGACACCTTCCCCGTCGCAGCTGAAGCCATAGGCTTTGATAACCTCCTGCTGGATCTGCGTGGCCACTGGCAGCACGAATTGCAACCCATGCTGCACGCGTCGTCCCGAGCCTCCTCCATCGCACGGTGTTCTCAGGGGCCGACAACGCCTGGATCACCTCGGCCAGGACCACCGCCGCCTGTTCAGCGCTTAGGGCCGCGGGCCGGGCCGAGGCGGACGTCATATGGTGACAGAAGCTGCAGGGCGAAGGGACAAAAAGGCTCAGGGAAAAGAGAGCCACCACCTAGAGCAGTTCCCAGCGCCAAGGGGGGCGGAGGGGAAGCAGCGTCAGTCAGTCGTAGCCGGAAGCCTCGAGACGTAGCTCACAACTCCGAACTGAGAGCTGTGTGCTGTATTGCACCCGGATGACTGACACAAAAGCAAAGCTGAGATACAGGAACGTTTTTAACCCAAAACAAGCGACTCTATTGTTAGGAACAACTTGCTTGCGGGGCACTTCCGGTGAGGACCGGAAACCCTGCTGGACAAATTCTAAGAGCGCTGTACCTCTTTCAGAGCGCTCCGCCCTGAGCGCTGAACAGGCGGCGGTGGTCCAGGCGGAGGTGATCCAGGCCTTGCGGGCCCCTGCGAACACCGTGCGATGGAGGAGGCTCGGGACCACGCGTGCAGCATGGGTTGCAATTCGTGCTGCCCGTGGCCACGCAGATCCAGCAGGAGGTTATCAAAGCTTATGGCTCCAGCTGCAACGGGGAAGGTGTCCTTAAATTTCCTGAACTGTGACAGAACGATGTGCTTTCAGGTTGAATCAGGTACTGATACAAGAAATGAGCAGGAATAAGTTTTCTGTGTATTTAAACCTGACTTTGGAAACATTGTTTTGGGCCCTGTGCCTCTAAAGTTTCATATGGTAGAGGTGCGGGACGGTAAAATATTTCCTTTTTTTTTTTGTTTTTTTTTTTGAGACAAAGTCTCTCTCTTTTGCCCGGGCTAGAGTGCCGTGGCGTCAGCCTAGCTCACAGCAACCTCAAACTCCTGGGCTCAAGCGATCCTTCTGCCTCAGCCTCCCAGGTAGCTGGGACTACAGGCATGCGCCACCAT
>CAUYRT010025971.1:0-15954 GCA_963574885.1 Lepilemur ruficaudatus | reverse complement strand
TTTCTATTCCATGTTTGATTTATTTTGACTCTGATAATTATTATTTACCTCTTCTGCATGCTTTGAACTTAGTTTGCTATTCTTTTATAGTTTCTTAAAGTGAAAGGTAGGTTGTTGAGATTTTTCTCCTTTTTTTTTTTTTACATATCATGCCTTTACTCCATTTTAAGTGTACAATTAAATGATTTTCAGTGAATTTACCGAGGTGTACAGTTAATCACATAAATCAGTTTTAGAGAAATTCATGGGCCCATTCTTGAACTAGCTGTGGTAGCCAGAAGTATTCAGCACACTGATTGGCAACCTTGGATCCACTCAAACTGTATCATTTGGTCCCTACCTAGAAGAAGGGGAATGGAAGAAGGGGGCTTTGTTAGAAAAAGCTATCATTAGATTGCAGTTTTATGTTAACATAGGGACAGTCTATTTTAATAGAGATATAAACAAAGTGCTTTGATAGTACCCTGGAGGCAACAAATAATCCTAACTGTGAGGATCAAAGAAATCTTCACAGAGGTGACATTTAAACTGGGTCTTTCAAAAGCAAGATGGATATTGAAAAATAGAGAAGAGAAGGAATATGGTTTAGGTGGTGGAAAAGTGTGTATGCCAAGACGTACTCAAATTGTTCCAATATGTGTCTTCGCTTCACTCCGCTCCTTTCCCCTCCTCTCTTCTCCTCTCTCCTCCCTCCTCCTTTACCCTCCCCAAGGTCTTGCTCTGTTGTCTAGGCTAGAATGTAGTAGTGTCATCATAGCTCACTGCAGCCTCCAACTCCTGGGCTCAGGTAATCCTCCTGCCTCAGCCTCTCAAGTAGCTGGAACTGCTGGTGTGCACCATCATGCCTAGCTAATTTTTCTTATTTTTTGTCGAGAAGGGGTTTTGCTAAGTTGCCTAGGCTGGTCTTGAACTCTTGGCCTGAAAAGATCCTCCTGCTTTAGCCTCCCAAAGTGCTAGGATTATAGGTATGAGGTACCATGCCAGGCCTGTCCTGATATGTGGTTTCTGTTTTCTTGGGTCTAGGTGATTTCAGACTGTTCCATTTTAGACGATTGACATTTTCTCCATTATCCTATACCTCCTGTTTATTTTGTCTCAACAGATTTTAAAAGTCTTTTAGTATGGAGACCATATGTTTTATTTCTTTTGTCTCTTAACCGCAAGACACAGTGCAAAACTATACACGCTTTGGCTTACTGAATACTTGTTAACTAACACTTCTACGACTGTGTTTTCTTATTTTATTTTATTTTCTCACTAAAATCTGAAGGTGATCTCTTCCTGACCATATTATCAGCTGTTTAGATCAGTTCCGTGTTCCCTATTGTTGTAATGGCCAAATGGCATACTTGATAGTATAATTTTCTCTGTCAGAATTACTTGATTCAGAATTTACCCATCAGTTATAGTGTTATGTACAGTAGTTTTAGGTAGTGAGAGTGTTTGAGAGTGCAACTACTATAGTGTTTGTGAAGAGTTGTAGTATTAGAGGAATCGTAGCTGAAGAAAATTCTGTTACAAACAAATGTAAAATGGAATTCTCTCTGTCGTTAGTCTGGATTTCATAATGTTATGAGCTATATAATATAAAATCCTACTTCTGGCTAGAGGTAGTGGCTAACACCTGTAATCCCTGCATTTTGGGAGGCTGAAGCGGGAGAATCACTTGAGCCCAGGAGTTCTAGGCAGCAGTGAGCTGTGATCATGCCACTGCACTCCAGCCTGGGCAACAGAGTGAGACCCTGTCTCTAAAATGGAAAAAAAAATCCCACTACCCACATATGGAACTTAAGTAATTTACATTTTCTACAGCAAGAGTTTCTCCATTGCTGTAGCAGGACTTAGAATTCTTTGCTTTTTGTTAAAATGTACTCAAGCATTTACGCAGGGGCAGCCATAGTGATGTTTGGGAGCACTTTGAATAGCAATTTGATTTTATAGAGTACTTTGGGCTTTAAGTTAAATTAAAGGAATTGCGTCTCAAATATATGTCCACTCCCACTTGGAAAGCTTTTCATTTCACAGCTTCAATATTAAGATCAATTTCTTGGACTCTGTCTATTTTCTTTCATCAACCAATATTTATTGAGTATCTGCTGTGTCTCACACACAGCTCTAAGTGCTGAGGAAGCAGCAATGACTAAAACAAACCCAAACATCCTTTTATTTGTGGAGAAAACATTCCAGTGGGAGAAAACAGATAGTAATAAATACATGAAGACTTGATGGTGAAAAGTGCCATGGAGAAAAATAAAGTGGGCCTTGGGGAGAGGGCAGGCTACAGTTTGGCTGAGGGAGTGAGTGTTATGGTGGATTGAAAGAGTGGTTGGGGACGGTGACATTTGCACAAATAAGTGAGGGACTGAGCTATGAAGAAGTAAAAGAAAGATCAGTCTTGGTGGACAGAATATCCCACAGGCCTTCTTTGAGTTTCACTTTATTGATTGGCTTTTCTCGGTTAGACTATGGATGTATATACTAAGAAATGTTATAGAAAATAAAATACGTATTGGTTGGAATAAGAACAGTTAAAGAAAAAAAAATCATATGAACATGTTAGGTGCTTGTTCTTTTCTTGACTTCGGACTAGTATTAAAAATATTTTTGTGTGGAGTGTGTGTGCGTGTGTGTCCTGGGTGTGTATGTATAAAGGTTTTTTTGTGTTTTTTTTTTTTTTTTTTTTTTAACCAAGGTAGCTCTAGTAATTACACTGTGGAATGTTCTTACAGATGAAGTTGTAATTGGCAATTCAAGTTCAGCAGTCAGCCTGTGTTTATTATGCTTTTGCTGTTAGTACTGTTCTGAATATTGGGCAAGATAGAAAAGTTTGAGACATTATGTTCTGATCAGAATGGCCAAACTATTGTCTGTGCAGTTAACAGTAAACTCACCAGCATAGTTGAATGGGAGGAGTTACTGGACTAGTAATCAGGACGTGTGTGTGTGTTAGTTTTGGTTCTGTTTTGTGACCTTGAGAAGGCATATGGCATTGCTAGTTAAGATCCATGTACACGTACATTCTTCTGGGGCTCTGATCCAGGTTGTACTGCTACTAATTGTGTGGTCTTGAGTTTTAGTCCAACGCTACTGTTCTTTCTTTTACCACCTACCTTCTAACCCCAAAGCTTAATACAGTCATCCCTCAGTATCTGTGGGAGATTGGTTCCAGGACTCCCTGAGAATACCAAAATCCCACGGATGCTCAAGTCCCTTGTATAACATGGTGTAATACTTGCATATAACTTGTGCACATCCTCCTGTATACTGTAAGTCATCTCCAGATTATTTATAACACCTAATATAATATAAAAATGATATATAACTAGTCGTTATACTGTATTGTTTAGGAAATAATAAGAAAAAAGTCTGTACATGTTCAGCATAGATGTACCCATCCATTTTAAAAAAATATTTTTGATCTGTTGTTGGTTGAATCCACAGATGTGAAGCCCACAGATAGGGAGGTCCAACTGTATTTAATGTATCACACCTTTGACCTTGAGAAGCCAGTGAATAGAAGCCTGGGGTTATTTTATTTAGTTATTAGGAGGAGAATGTTGTTTGCAAATGAGGCCTTGAACCTTTTGGGAAAAACCCTGATTCCATTTGTTATAAGGTCCCATATTATGAAAGCGTGACATACTTGTTATTTATTTATTTTTTTTTGAGACAGAGTCTCACTCTGTTGCCCGGCCTAGAATGCCGTGGCATCAGCCTAGCTCACAGCAACCTCAAACTCCTGGGCTCAGGCAATCTTTCTACCTCAGCCTCCCAAGTAGCTGGGACTACAGGCATGTGCCACCATGCGTGGCAAATTTTTTCTATGTATTTTTAGTTGGCCAATTAATTTCTTTCTATTTTTAGTAGAGATGGGGTCTCTCTCTTGCTCAGGCTGGTTTCTAACTCCTGACCTTGAGTGATCCTCCCACCTCGGCCTCCCAGAGTGCTAGGAATACAGGCGTGAGCCACCGCGCCTGGCCATGTGACATACTTGTTAATAAAAGATAATTTAGTTGCCAGTCATGGTGGTTTACATTTGTAATCCTGGAGGCTGAGATGGGAGGATTAGTTGAGTCCAGGAGTTTGAGACTACAGTAAGCTATGATCATGCCACTATATTTCCAGCCTGGGCAACACAGAGAGACCCTGTCTCTTTAAAAAATAAAAAAAATCATTGGAATGTCTTATGTCAAAAAACTACCTGGATATTTGATGTTCTAATAATAATGAACTGACTGGTAGCCCCCCTGATGCAAAATATTGCAGTGGTTTCTATGAACTGTTTTCTGGTGTTGATGTTCTCAGTTACCTATTAGGATCCTTCTACTAAAAACAGAGGTTGTATAGTGTGGCTAATCTAATATGAAAGTAATACAGTTTTCTGATTTGTTACTGTGTACAAAAACTATTATATATAAATGCTGTTTTCTTTAGACAATTGGTGCTTTATTTTCAATTATGTGAGTAACTTACTGAAAGCTGCATACTTGTCATAGCTTTTTAAAATAAGTATGTAACAAACTTACATACATTTAAGTTCTGTAATACAGTTGTTAACAATATATCTTGAGGATTAAAGATTTAATGCAAAATTTTTGAATTGCTGAAAATAGTATTAGACTACTGTTTGTATTCTAAGAAGGGTTTTTTCCCCTTTGGACTGTAAGAATGATGTTAATAAACAATAGCAATGAAAATACCTTAAATCTTCAAAGTTATACTTCCTTTGGTGCTTTGGCTTATGCAGGTTTCCGAAGTCCTGAATGTATGTTTCCACTGGCCATTTAACAGATAAGATTGCTGTTCAACATTGTGGATTTGGCTAAATATCTTCTCAAAGTCGCAGAGTATCTTGACATGCCATTTCAGTTCTACGGCTTGGACCAAATTCCTGGCATCAGCCAGAGAGATTCCATTTTGGAGTGTCAGAGACGACCTAGTTTTGATTTCATATAGGTTCAAAGTGCTTGGAAGACTGTTTGCATTGCATAGTGATTCCAGAACTGTAGTTGGGCAAACAAGTTACTGAAAACAAATACGATGTATTTGTAGAGATAGAATCTCGCTGTGTTGCTCAGGCGGGTCCCAAACTCCTGGCCTCAAACAATTTTTCTACCGTGGAAGCATGGTGTGCTATGGAATGTCATGTAGTATTTGATTTTCATTATTGGGTGTAAATAAACTGAATCCTTTGATATACATATTACATTAGGATGGCACTGTTCACCTTGAAAACAGTCTCTTTCCTTATCTTAATAATGTAATATACTGAAGTCTTATAAATTTGTATTACCAGCTGGTTGAAATAGCTTTTTTTCTCTCTGAGGAATAGATTTTATATTTTACTTATCTTAATTGTTGTGCATGGGACAAAGGCATTGTCTCCTCATCTTTAGAAATATGTATGTGTAATCATTTTATTGCATGTACACTGATCATCAGGCATAATGTCAAAGCCCAAATCTCCTTTTAAGCTATTATTTGCTTTATAAAATCTTTCTCCTGCTTCTTTCAACGTTCATTAACTGAGCTGATCTACTTTGTCTGTCTACTTTGTTCCAGACATCTTACTAACTCTTTTGGATTCAGTGATGAAGAAGAAATTTTTCTTGCCTTCATAAAGGTAAAAGTATAAACGATGAGAGATAGTTAACAAGGAATTATGTGTTGGTGTATGATGGACTGCACCATATATACAACGGTGGTCCCATGACGTTATGACAGAGCCGAAAGATTCTTACTGCCTAGTGATGTTGTACCCATTGTAACGTCGCAGCACAGTACATTACCCCCCGTTTGTGCTAATGCTGCTGTACGCGGTCCTAGTGCGCTGTCAGTTGTATAGCACATGCAATTATGGACAGTACCTAATACTTGATAATTATAAACAACTGTTTTACTTGTGTATGTATTTACTGTACTTTTAATCATTATTTTAGAGTGTACGCCTACTTATAAAAAACATTAAGTATAAAATAGCTGGAGGCAGGTCCCCCAGGAGGTATTCCAGAAGAAGGCATTATCATCATAAGAGATGACAGCTCCGTTTATGTTACTGCCCCTGAAGACCTTCTAGTGGGACAAGATCTGGAGGTGGAAGACAGTGATATTGATGATCCTGACCCTGATCCTGTGTAGGCCTAGACTAATACGGGTGTTCGGCTTAGTTTTTTTTTGTTTGTTTGTTTCTGAGATAAGGTCTTGCTCTGTCACCCAGGCTAGCGTGCGGTGCATAGCTCACTGCAGCCTTAAACTCTTGGGTTCAAATGGGCCTCCTGCCTCAGCCTCCTGAGTAGCTGGGGGACTACAGGTGTGTGCCACTACACCCCACGCATTTTTCTATTTTTTGTAGAGACAGAATCTCGCTGTGTTGCTCAGGTGGGTCCCAAACTCCTGGCCTCAAACAATTCTTCCATCTTTGCCTCCCAAAGTGCTGAGATTACAGGCATGAGCCACAGTGCCTGGCCTGTATCTTAGTTTTTAACAAAAAAGTTTAAAAAGGGAAATAAAAATTTTTTAAAAAATAGAATAAAGCTTATAGAATAAGCATATAAAGAAATAAAATATTTTTGTATAGGTGTACAATGTGTGTTTTAAGCTAAGTGGTATTACAGAAGAGTCCAAAGTTTAAAAAAATTAAGTGTTTTTTTTTGTTTTTTTGGAGGCAAAGTCTCGCTCTGTTGCCTGGGCTAGAGTACCGTGGCGTCAGCCTGGCTCACAGCAACATCAAACTCCTGGGCTCAAGAGATCCTCCTGCTTCAGCCTCCCGAGTAGCTGGGACTACAGGCATGCGCCACCATGCCCGGCTAATTTTTTCTATATATATATTTTTTTCTATATATTTTTAGTTGTCCAGCTAATTTCTTTCTATTTTTAGTAGAGATGGGGGTCTCATTCTTGCTCAGGCTGGTCTTGAGCTCCTGACCTTGAGTGATCCTCTCGACTTGACCTCCCAGAGTGCTAGGATTACAGGCGTGAGCCACTGCACATAGCCAAAAATTAAGTTTTATAGAGTAAAAAATGTTACAGTAAGCTAAGATTAATTTATTACTGAAGAAAGAAAAAAATTTCAATAAATTTAATGTAGCTCAAGTACACAGATTGGATTTGTCACTTACAAAGATCACAATGATTGCAGGGTTGAGGAAACTCTTCCTTGGGTACACTTTCTCAACCCTACGGGTAGTAGTGAATGTATGTTATGTTATATAATAATATATTTGCTGCTATGTTTTATGTCATCTATTACTATGTTCTTTAGAGGTCTTTTTACTTCTTAATGGCCAATTTCTCATTACTCCAGTTGCCTGTTATAGTTAGAGATTTTTCATCTTTCCTTATTCAAATTGTTGTGTGGTTTCTCCCTCCTGGCTGGACTCAGTGCTGTTTGGATACAGTGCTCTGATAAGATCACAGAGAAAGTACATTTGGGGAGAGAGACAATGAATTTAGTTTGGGACATGATTTTTTTTTTTTTTTTTTTTTGAGACAGAGTCTCACTGTGTTGCCTGGGCTGGAGTGCCGTGGCGTCTGCCTAGCTCACAGCAACCTCACACTTCTGGGCTCAAGCGATCCTTCTGCCTCAGCCTCCCGAGTAGCTGGGACTACAGGCATGCGCCACCATGCCCGGCTAATTTTTTTTTATACATTCTTTTTTAATTGGTCGATTAATTTGTTTCTATTTTTAGTTGAGACAGGGGTCTCGCTCTTGGTCAGGCTGATTTCGAACTCCTGACCTTGAGCTATCCGCCCGCCTCAGCCTCCCAGAGTGCTAGGATTACAGGCGTGAGCCACCACGCCTGGCCAGGGACATGATTGATTTTAAGCACAGAAGAGCCATATGGAGAGATCCAAGAGCTTGTTACTATATATATGAGTTTGGAATGAGCTGTGGACTGAAGACCTGGATTGGAGATTGCCCAGGAAGAGTGAGAGGAAAGAGATGGCAATATGGTCCAGGATAGAGTCCTGTAGGTCACAGCCTGTTCAGATAAAGTGGAGTCCCCTAAGGCTGAGGAAGCCTGATTGGAGTGATATATTGTTCATAATATTTATATGTTGTTCAAGGGTTGTTGTGAGGGTGAAATGAGTTAATGTATATAAAGCACCAAGCACAATGTCTGGCACATAAGCCCTTAGTAAACGTGATTACTGACTGTGCCATTGTTGGAGTGCTGGGCACTGTGGTGGGTGACAGGGATAGAAAGATGACCAGGGCTGTAGGCTTCGCCCTGAGGGGTGGGCAATGGGAAGACACTTATTAAGTATATTAGAGTGAGTGGCAGGTGTTAGAGGAAAGACATGAATAAAGTGCTGGAAACTTTTGCTTTAGAGATTCTGATCAGGGATTTCAGAGGAGGTCAAGGCTGAGCTGAACGATGAAGGGGTGCAAGTTTGCCCCTTGGAGAAAGGGCTTTCCGAACAGAGGGAACAGCGTTAGCAGAGGAGGGACAAGAGTGCTTAACAGGCCAGTCCCACAGTGGGGTTGTGGCTTGCCCCTTGACTTTGAGGTGAGACGTAAATTGGACACACTTTCTAAATAGTTGTTTACTCCGCATCCTTATGTTCTCTCTGTCATATCTAGATTTGTATCTTGTTTAGTAGCTTTTTAGAAAAATTTCTGTGGAACAACTGCTAGTTAATAGCAATCTGAAATGATTCAAAACTTCTATTTCGTGTCAGTATTTTAAGTTTTCATTCAATATGAGCTTTGAGTTTTATAGGTTAAAGTGTTCTAGGAGTGAAGTTGAAATGTGCTGCACACAGTGCCACTTTATAGGGCTTTACTCTCAGGATTGAATACTTTTTGCATGGTTCCTGGACACTGATAAAGCTCAGAGCTGTTTGTGGTTCATATGAGTTCTCTTCAACTTGCAGTTCTTTTTACTAAAAGGTTCAGTGACTGAAGAAATGGAAATTACTCAGTTGTGTGACTGTTCTCTCAATAACGTGCATTTTTGGAGATTTAGGAAATAAGTGTGGTAAACTTTTGGTTCCTTGGAGGGAAAAACATGTCAATTCAACCCTAAATTCCCTGTGATTTCTTCTCTGTGACTGGAATGTTCTTTTTTTCTCCTTTTTTCTCTGTCTAGAAGGCAAACTCCTACCCCTCCTTGAATATACAGCCCACTTGTCAGTTTTCTAGTCTTTCTCAAATTTTCTGAATTTGTTCTTACCAAAGAACTGTCCTAAGATAAGTCTGTTATAATGCTGACATACATTCACTGAAGAAAGCATGTATGTGTGTATGTCTATATGTGTATGTGCTGTGTATGCACGGGATATTTCCAGAAAATATAAACAAGAAGCTGAAGCTGATAAAAATGTGTGTGTGTGTATGTGTGGGGGGGGCAGCCCTCTACCTACCATACTATGTATATGTATATATTATGAATAAAAAAACCCAAAACTGTTGTGCGCTTATATTAATTGCTGGAAATTTTAAGTGCCTCCCTGAAATTTTCAAGATGTCAACCTCCTAGTCCTTAGATTTTAGGTGGTAACAAACAAAACCTGCAGCTGAAGAGCTAAGGCTTGAATTCTTGTTTTCGTATTTATATGTGGTATACATTTTATTGTCAATAAAACAAGGATGATAATAAGAGTTATTAACAGGTTTAAGTTAGTTCATGGAAAGTGCCTAATACAACATAGTGGATGGCACATATAAATATTAGGTATTATCATCAAGGAGCGTACAGTTTTGTGAGAGAGACAAAGAATAAATATATCTTTTCTATGGGTGTGTCTATGGGGGGGCGTACGGTAACTAAAATGGAAACCAGAGAAGGCTGTATAAAGAAGGGACCTTTGAGAAGTTCAGAACGATGATTGAGAGATAAGGAAGGCCATTCCAGAAAGAGGGAGTCCTTTTTTATAAGGTGCAAAAGTATAAAACAATGTGGATGAATTTGAAAATTCTAGTAGTTCATAATGGTTTGCATCAGTCTGTCTAGGTTATGAAAGATTTGAAATGGCAGATGATGATCGGTAACATTTATTGAGCACTTAGGCAAGGTAGTATTCTAAATGGGTTTGTGATTTAATGTACTAAATCCCTATAGTAACCATGATATTGATACTATAATTACCCTCATTTTATCAATGAGGAGAACTGAGGAAGGGAGGTTTAGTAACTTGTTCAAGGTCATGTAAGTCAAGCCCATGTTTATGTGTATTCATTATGGTTTCTGATGAGACTAGGAGGCAGTAATAGCCCAGACCTTGAGCACTCTGTATAAATTTACTTCCGTAAGTTTTGGGAAACCATTAGAGGATTTTAAGCAGTAAAGTGAAACTCTCAGATTTGTACTGTAGGGTCACCAATAATGGCTTAGGGAAGATGATGAAAGTCTCACTTACCCTTTCCTTCCCATCCCTTCTCCTTCCACCCCATCTCCTTCCTTTATGTCCTAAAGAAATTGTACAATTGATTGTAGTACTTTAAGAAAAGTGGAAGAGCTCTTTAAACTGTTCTTCACTTTGCAGTTAATTTGGACACATTTTCAGGACTTCAGCTGTATCAAAATAAAGGCAAGAGGAAATAATACAATTCTACTTATACATATTTTAGAGTAAGCTCCTCTCTTAGTTATGTATAGTTGGGTAACAATACCCCAAAACAGCAGCATAAAACAACGTTCAGCGTTTATTACCCCACACACTTTTTGTGGGTCAGGCATTTGGGAGTAACTTACCTGGTGGTTCTGGCTTGGAATGTTTTCGCAGGTTGCAGTCATCTGAAGACTTGACAGGGGCTGGAGGATCCAGTTCCACGATCGCTTATTCACATGGCCCGCAAGTTTGTGCTGGCTGTTGACAGAAGCTTCAGTTCCTTGCCACATGGAACCTGTAGGGCTGTTTGAGTGTCTTCATGATATGTAAGAGCAAGGTGGAAGCTGCGATGTCTTTTATGAACCAGCATTGGAATACATTATTGTGGGATGATGCCGTACAACGATTTGAATACTAGGAGGCACAGATCATTGGAGGGCATTTTGGAGACTGGCTGCCAGAGTTCTCATGAAAACATTAGTGAATAGAATAATAAAATTTAGAAGTGGAAGGAGCCTTAGACCAGTGGTTTCGAATTGTGGCCCCTGAACCAGCAGCATGTAAACTAAAATAAAATCCTCTCCCCACACCCTGAGCCAACTGAACGGACACCCCTCTTGTCCAAGCAAAACCTTAAAATGGAGTTCCTGGCTATGAAGAGAAGGGAGTTCCAACACGCCTCATTATACCCACCCCGTTTCAAGTTTACAGCAATTGACTACATTAATGTAAAGATAATATTAAATTTTATTAATAGGACCTAAGGGCATGCAAAGCAAAGGTTAAATCACCTGCAAGCCATCAATTTACTTAACAGATCACTTGAGTATGTTATGGCTTGTCTCTGATTAACAGGCTTCCTTCAAGTATTGCAAGCCTTTAGACAAAAAGCTTTATTCCTTTAAACAATTACAAATTAAAGAATCTTTGAACCCACCTATAATCTGTATACCCTTCCTCCCTTCGCGATGTCTCTCCTTTTCTGGCCAAACCAATGTTATTCCATGTATCGATTTATGATTTTACCTGCAATTCCCTGTGTTTTTAAAGTGAATAAAACCAAACTGTGACGCAATCTCTTTGTGACCACTTGCTCCAGACTTCTTGGGCATGGCTCCCCAGGGCATGGTTGCATATATTTGGCTCAGAATTAACCTCTTTAAATTATTTTATAGAATTTGGGGTTTTTCCATTAAGCATCACCTGGAAATTTCTTTAAAATGTAAATTATTTGGTCTCTCTCTAGACCTACTGAATTAAGACTCTGGGAGTGACTACCAACACTTTTTTTTAAAACAGACTTTATGTTTTCGAACAATTTTATATTTATAGAAAAATTGAGCAGATGGTACAGTTAGTTCCCATATACCTACCACATACAGTGTACCGTACTAACGCCTTGCGCTAGTGTGGCACATTTGTTATAATTGATGAAGCAATATTGCCACATCATTATTAACTGAAGTCCGCTGCATTAAGGTTCACTCTTTGTGTTGCACATTCTGTGGGTTTTGACAAATGCACAAATGCTTTGTGTCCACTGTGCCACGCAGAATAGTTCCACCACCATAAAACTCTGGTGCTCCACTTACTCATCGCTCCCTCCCTCAAACCTTTGGCAACCACTGTCCACAGTTTTTACTGTCTGCAGTTTTACCTTTTCTAGAATGTCCTGTAGTTGGAATCATACAGTATGTGTCCTTTTCAGACTAGCTTCTTTCACTTAGCAATATGCATTTAATGGTCCTCTTTCTTTTCTTTCCTTTTTTGGCTTGATAAAAGTCATTTCTTTTTATTGCTGAATAACATTCCATTGTATGGATGTACCACAGTTTGCATGTCTGTTCACCAACCGAAGGACATGTTTGTGTCTTCCTGTTTTTGGTGATTATGGATAAAGCTGCTCCAAATATTTGTGTGCAGATTTTTGTGTGGACATAAGTTTTTCAGTCAGATACGTAGGAGCACACTTGTGGGATGGTTCGGAAGATTCTGTTTAGCTTTGTAAGAAAATGCCATACTGTGCTTCATGTTTGCTGTAGATGTACGTGCCAGATGCTTCAGTTTCATGTAGTTTCTCCACAACCCCCTTGGCTTTGGGTTTCCCTAAGAACTCCTTAAATAGAGTTTGTTTTGCAGCTGTCAGTTGTAATCCACGGTTATTTATACTGGAGCACTGTTGATGTGACGGTAAGATGTTGGGGAGGGGAAGGAAGCATTCTGTAATTTTATATTAAATCTCAGTTCTGTTTTTTTGTGGCCCTACATCCTTGGGCTGTGCTATTTAGAAGTTTCTTAGCTTTTTCTTTTCTTTTTTTTCTTCTCTTCTGTGATACAGGAAGGCAAGAAGGGGCTGGAGTTTCCCTAGATCTGGTAGAGCTGGTCCACTCTCAGTGTTCTGCAGTTTGTCAACATTACCATTCAAGTAATGGATACTATATTAGTTTTTGGTTCTTGTAGCTTTTGCTTCAGATAATGTGATCTTGTGTCTGTGATTCTCTGTGTTTTCTTGTCTCTCCAGATTTTGGGGTGGTGGTTTGCCTTGTGACCTTAGTTCTCTGATGGATCTAAGAAAAGCCGTTGATTTCAGTTTGTTTAGGTTTTTTCTTGCTGTGAGGATGAGAGTGATGGCTTCTGAGCTGAAGCTTACGTCTGGCATTCAACTCTCTTTGTTTTAACAGATCCCTCCAGGTGACTTTGATGCATGCTGATGCTTGAGAACCGCCCATGTAGCCCAACTCCTTCATTTTACAGATTCGAACACTGAAGTCCAAAGAGGGGAAATTACTTTTCTAAGATATAATGAGAGGCCAAACCTAGAATAGAATCTCAGTCTCTTGACTAGATCATCTTCAAGCTGTTTTTTGGTATTTACATATAGTTGCCTTCAAAGAGATTAATTATATTTCATATTGTATGTTTGGGAAAGTACCTTTGTTTTGATGGTTGACTTACTTGAATCCTTTATATTTACCTCCAGTTCATTGTGAGACCTGGGTATATTTGTACACATTGTCATAGCTATCTGCAAGCTCGTTTGAAATGTTCTCTTTGACAGAAATATCACCTACCTCAGGTGTGAGTTTTTTTTTGTTTTTGTTTTTAGCCATAGTTTCACTGTGTTGCCCCAGGTAGAGTGCAGTGGCGTCATCATAGCTCAACTGCAAAGTTCAGCTCCTGGGCTCAAGTGATCCTCCTGCCTCAGCCTTCCAAAGTGCTAGGATGATAGGCGTGAGCCACTGTGCCCGGCCAGGTGTGAGCTCTTAATGTAACATTGCTGGGAGTAAAATAGTATGTTATGTAGAAAATTCTATTCCCCCCCTTAATCCTTATAGGAATTTTTTAAAGTTCCTAAAAGAAAACCTTAGCACTCTTCATTCAGTCTCTTGAAAAGCCCATTGTGAACCCTCATGTGAGGTAAATCAGCTGCATCTGCCAGTTCTTCCTTCCCATCATTTCATTTCCTTAATTTTTATTTTTTACTTAATTTTTAGTATAGAGTGGATAGCAGCTGTAACCCCCTTTTCCATTTCCAAGCCAACTCCCCTCTTTATAGCTCATGCACTGACATTCTTCAGAGTTTTGATCTGGAGTCTTTTTCGGTAAAGAGCCGGATATAGTAAATAAGCTTTGCAGGTCATATGGTCTATGTTGCAACTACCCAGTGCTGCACTTGTGGTGGAAAAGCAGCCAACCAAAGACAATATGTAAGCAAATGGGTGTGACTGTGTTCCAGTAAAACTTTATTTTCCAAGACAATATGCAGTCTCTTGGCCCTAGTTGGCTAGTCCCTTTTCTAGAGCCTGTGGAAATCTTATTTTCATATCTGTGTCCTAAAGGATGCCATTATTTTTATTTATTGGAGCCCCAAGATTACTTTTATTAGGTTGCTTTCAGAAGTAATACGTGTTTGGGTGTGGAACAGTGCATCTAAGTTTTGGTTTCTTTTTTGAGACATGGTTTTTTTGGTGTTAAAGAATACAGACTTTCCCCCCCTTAACGTGGTTTGAGCGGTGTTGATTTTTTTAGGGTCTCTTGCCAATCTAGATTAAAACAAAGAAGAAAAAACCCTGATCATTTACTGTAACTGCTGAGGAAGCTATACTACCAGTGGTGCATGGTAAAGCATGTCTTTTAATAAGTTCTTAAATATAAAGACTAGTAGAAAACCTCAAGTTAAGGTGCCTATGGAGTTATTAGGTTAGAGGGATGATTTTAATTTACTTAAAGTCCTTGGCAGGTTGCTCATTGCCTGCATACTCAGTAAAAGTGAATATTGGTGTTTGTGCTTTGCAGCTAGCACAGGTGTTGGTTGCACGGCTTCTCATTAGTGCCTTAAGATCCCTTTAGGATTTCTGGTTGCCTGACGAGAAAAGGCAGGAGCTGAGAGAGATGCTAGCTGCAAAAGTAGTCCCTGGGGAACATTGGCCGTATTGGCTGAGGTTCTTGTGTGTGGTCAAATGTGTGAACTTGGGCTTTGCTAGACAGAATTCCTGACCACATGGGTTAATTAATATATGCCATAAGTGATCTTTGTTTTAGGGACTTCTGCAATTTGAGCTATTTAAAAGTTTAAAAAAATACATGCAAATTAGAAAATTCTGTTTTGGGTGCATTCCTGTCCTTTGGGGAAGTACTTCTGACTTTTAATAATGGTGGGTAATTGAAACATTATAGGTTTTAATAATGACTACTACTATACTAATCCATTAAAAAAAGGTCAATCCACAATATTAGAATACTGAAAGCTTGCGTAATTAGAAGAGTCTTATGATTAGAATTTGTTTCAGACTAAAAAGAATATCAGAAGGAAACTCTAGAGGGCAGTGTAACTCAGCATGTTATGCTTCTCTTGGCACTTAAATTTTGCTTTGAAAAAATAATCCAGATTTTCTTAACTCTTTCTCCACTACACGGTTTACCACTTTGGTAGAAATGTGAGCTTTAGAAAGAAGTGTTCTGGTTTGGCTTAGAAAGGTTAGATAATATATCATAATTATTTGGCCCTAAGGAATATCCTTGCTTGGTTTAAAACATACTGGCTTAGAAAAACTGGAATTCTCTTATTCAACTAAACTGAATTGAGTTTGCTTTTCAGGCATTTGTGGAACATTAAGCAAAAGGAATGGTATCAAAGGAATAGAATATCTTGTGTTTTCAAATCTTTTTGGGTAGGAAGTAAATTTGAATTCTATATCAGAGAATTTGAACAAATGGGAAGAGCTTGACTTATTCTGAAACATTTTCAACAACTCTTTCTCTTTTTTTTTTTTTTTGAGACAGAGTCTCACTCTGTTGCCCAGGCTAGAGTGAGTGCCGTGGCGTCAGCCTAGCTCACAGCAACCTCAAACTCCTGGGCTCAAGCAATCCTTCTGCCTCAGCCTCCCGAGTAGCTGGGAC
>CAUYRT010025969.1:0-36265 GCA_963574885.1 Lepilemur ruficaudatus | reverse complement strand
TGTCACCTCACTTCGAATAATGGGCTCAAGCTTAATCCAGGATAATATAAGAGGTGCTAACTCACTGTCATTTCTTAAAATTGAGTAATATTCCATTGTGAACATATACCAAATTTTAACAATCCACTCATGAATTGACGGACACTTGGGTTGTTTCCACGACCTAGCAATAGTGAATTGTGCTGCCATAAACATTTGGGTGCAAATGTCTTTATCATAGAATGTCTTATGCTCTTTTGAATAGATGCCTAATAATGCTATTGCTGGATTGAATGGTAATTCTGTTTTTAGCTCTTTGAGGAATCTCCAAGTTCTTTTCCACAAAGGTTGCACCAATTTGCAGTCCCACCAGCAGTGTAAGAGTGTCCCTATCTCTCCACATCCTGGCCAGCATTTGTTGTTTTGGGATTTTTTGATAGAGGCCAATCTCACTGGGGTTAGGTGGTATCTCATTGTGGGTTTGATTTGCATTTCTCTAATGATTAGAGATGATGAACATTTTTTCTGTGTTTGCTGGCCATTTTTCGGTCTTCTTTGGAGAAGTTTCTGTTCATCTCCTTTGCCCATTTGTAAATGGGTTTTTTTTCTTGTTAATTCTTTTGAGTTCTAGCTAGATTCTTGTTATCAGACCTTTGTCGGAGGTGTAGAGAGCAGATATTTTCTCCCATTCTGTAGGTTGTCTATTTGCTCTAGTGATAGTTTCTTTGGCTGTGCAGAAGATTTTTAATTTGATCAGATCCCATTTGTTTATTTTTGTTCTGCATTAATTGCTTTAGGGGTCTTCTTCATGAATTCTTTGCTTAGGCCAGTGTCTGAAAGGGTCTTGCCTACATCCTCTTCTAGGATTCTTAATGTTTCATGCCTTAACTTTAGGTCTGTTAACCATCTTGAGTGAATTTTTGTAAGAGGTGAGAGGTAGGGATCCAGTTTCATTTTTCTGCATGTAGCTATCCAGTTTTCCCAGCACCATTTATTGAAAAGAGATTCTTTCCCCCAATGTATATTTTTCTTCTAAGAGACTCCTTGATTTGATAAATGAATTTGGTGAAGTTTCAGGGTATAAAATCAATATATACACAAATCAGAGGCATTCACATATGCCAAAAATAGTCAAGCCGAAACTCAAATCGAAAAGGCAATACCTTTTACTATAGCCTCCCCAAAAATTATATATCTAGGAGTAAATTTAACAAAAGATACAAAAGACTTATACAAAGAGAATTAGGAAACACTAAAAAAATAAATTGTAGAAGAAAAAAAATGGGAAAATCTGCCTTGTTCATGGATTAGTAGAATCAATATTGTTAAAATGTCAATATTACCTAAAGTGATCTACAGAATAAGTGCAATCCCCATCAAAGTACCATCTTCATTCTTTACAGAACTATAAAAAATAATTCTTCATTTTGTGTGGAACCAGAAAAGACCTCGTATATCCAAATCAATCTTAAGCAAAAAGAACAAACTGGGAGGCATCAGTCTTCCAGACTTCAAGCTGTACTATAAAGCAATTATAATCAAATCAGTCTTTTATTGGTATAAGAACAGAAGCATTGATCTTTGGAGCAGGACTGAGAATCCAGAGATGAATCCATCTGTATATGGTAACCTAATCTTTGATAAACCAGAAAAATTTTTAATTTTTCTTGAGACTTCTTCTTTGGCCCGTGTTTCATTTAGAAGTTTGTTAATATCCTTGTATTTTGAGATTTTTCAGCTATCATTCTGTCATTGATTTCTAGTTTAATTGAGTTGTAGTCTAAGATCATACTTTGTATGATTTCTATTATTTTAAATTTTTAATGTGTATTTTATTGCCCAGAATGTGATCTTACTTGGTGAATGTTCCTTGTGAACTTGAGGAGAATGTGTGTGCTGTTGTTGTTGGATGAATAAATGTCAATTAGATCCAGTTGATTGATGATGTTCTTTAGTTCAACTATGCCCTTACAGATTTTCTGTATACTGAATTTGTCAATTACTGATAGAGGAGTGTTGAAGGCTACCACTGTAATAGAGGATTTATCTATTTCTCCTTGCAATTCTATCAAGTTTTTGCCTTACATATTTGATGTTCTGTTGCTAAGCACATACACATTAATGTTTGTTATGTCCTCTTGGAGAATTGACCTCTTTATAATTATGTAATGCTCCTCTTTTCCCCTGATAAGTTTTGTTGCTCTGAAGTCTGCTTTGTCTGAAATTAATATAGGTACCCCAACTTCCTTCTATGAGTGTTAGCATGGTATATCTTTCTTTATCCCTTTACTTTTAATCTCTCTGTGTCTTTATATTTAAAGTTAGTTTCTTGTTGACAACATATATTTTGCCTTTTTTAAAAATCCCCTCTGATGATCTGTGTCTTTTAATTGGTGCATTTAGACAATTGACATTTTAAGTAATTATTAATATAGTTGGATTTATACTTACCACATTTGTTACTATTTTCTGTTTATTGATCTTATGCTTTGTGCTTTTGTCTTCCACTCTGGTTTTAATTGTGCATTTTGTATGATTCCATTTTCTTTCCTCTTAGCATATCAATTTTACTTCTTTTTAAACAGTGGTTGCCTTTGAGTCTGCAATATACATTTACAAGTAATCCAAGTCCTTTTTCAAATAACATTATACCACTTCTTATATAGTGAAAATATAACAGATTATTTTCAATTCCTCCCTTTAGTCCCTTATAACAGTGGCTTGCAACCTTTTTGGCACCAGGGACGGGTTTCAAGGAAGACAATTTTTTCACAGACCAAGGGTTGGGGGGGTTGTCATGGGGGGTGGGAGGTGGTATGGAGCTCAGGTGGTGATATGTGGTCCATTTCCTAACAGGCCATGGACCAGTACTTCTCCATCGCCTGGGGGTTGGGGACTGCAGCCTTGTAACGTCGATATCATTCATTTTACTTATCCATAAGCTCTAATTGCTGAATACAGTGCTACTATTATTATTTTGAACAAACTTTCACCTGTTAGATCGATTATGAGTCATTAAGGGTAGGGATTGGGGTAAGAAACTGACATTATTTAATCTCTGTGTGCCAGTCTAGGCTTAACACTCAGTGGCATGTTATTGTCTTATAGTGACCCTGAGAGATAGATATTATTCTCATTTTACAATGGAGGAGGCACAAAGAAATAAAGTCAAAATATATCTAGAATGCGTCCACTTCTTACCACCTCTGTCTCCAATCTGCCTGATCTAAACCACTGTCATCTCTCAAACATACCAAACCTACTTCCACCTCCAGGCCTTTGCCCTTGTAGTTTCTTCAGCCTAAGGCACTCTTCCCCTTAGCCTAATGGCTCACTCTCGTTTCATTCAGGTCTCTGCTCCAATGTAACATGGCATAGATGTTTTCCCTGATATCTCAAATAAAAATCCCTGTCATTCTGTCCTCTTACTCCACTTCATTTTCAGAGCACTTGCCACAACTGAACATATTGCTTATTTGGTTTTTTCCTGTCTTTTTCCCCTAGAATGTGAGCTCTTGAAGGCTTCATGAGGGTCAGGTCCTTGTCTGACTTGTTTGCCACTGTATCTTAGCCCCTGAACAGGCCTGGTATCTAGTGGGTGCTCACTAAAGATATGTTGAAGCAAAAAGTCAAAGTCACTTTCCCAAGGTCACACAGCTAGTGACTGGTAAAGTCAACATTCTAACCCAAGTCTGTGGAACTCAAATTTGGTATTCTTTCTACTACTCCACAGAAACCCTGTTCATTTCTTCAATGACTCAAGGGCAGATTTCACACTAGACTTGAAAGGGATGTGGCCTTGGATAAAGGAGAAAACAGGAAGCAGGGCCGAGTAGAGAAGAGGCAAAGTAATGTCTTGTAGAACCTATGTAACAGAGGAGGGTTTATCCTTCTCCCCAGCAAGGAAAGGAGGCAGTGGGCATAAGAGGTGGAAGAGGCAGGCAAGTGTAGTGGAGGGAAAGTCGGTAGCTGTCTCTGTGGTGTGGTTTTATAGGTGGCAGAAAGGTTCTCTGCCCCCAAATTTCCTTCCCAAATGCCCGAAATTCTTCCAGTAATTCATTTGTTTTCAGGGAGTTACTAACGGATTTTTGCAGAAAAGAAGGCTTGCTGTAAGCTTCCTGGCCTGGGAGGGAGTTCTCTGAATCTTGAGGCAACTCTTTGTGAATATCTGAGGAATAATTTGGGAGAGCATCCCAGAGACCTGGGGGATTTGGGAAGGATACAGAGCACATTGATACAAGAAAGAGATGAGAACCTCCCCCCTTTGCTAAGAGGTACTCTAGCCCCTTGCTTTTCAAAGTTTGGTCCCCAGATCAGCAGCTTCAATATTGTCTGGTAACTTGTTAGAATGTGGAATCTCAGACCCACTCCAAACCTACTGAATCAGAATATGCATTTTTAAAAGATCCCCCTGTTATTCATGTACACATTCAAGTGTGAGAAGTGAGTTATTTATAGTTATAGTTATTTTATTTCCATTGCTATATAGTATTCCATTGTCTGAATATACCACAACTTATATATCCAGGTGCTGTAAACTTCTAGAGTAGCAACGGAGCCTGTGAGCAGATAGTATGTGTGGGGGTCCCAATTTGCTTTCTCCTAGCCTCACTGCATTCTTGGAATTCTCTCACTGTGCCCCAGTGTCATACCCACTGTCTCCCCTTGAACACAGCCTAAGCCTAGCCATTGATAGACCCCGGGGTTCCCTGTTGACATTCAGCAATGAGGAAGTTACGTAAAGGCAAACAAAAATGGTAACCAATGAAGAAATTACACAACATGCACAATGCAATCAGATTTTCAAAGTGTACATTTTTTTCATATAGCAATGGTAATTTTTTTTCAGCTGAAGAATCATCAACATTATAGCCCCTTGGGAAAATATGAAGTACAGGTTTATGATCATAAAAATGTAGTGAGTGCAGCAAAAGAAAGGTTTCCCTGAGTCTCAGTTGCCTTCTCTCAAGGTAATTAACCCCCCTCTTGCCCCAGATGGACTGGCATTGCTCTTTAGTCCCTTTGCTTGGGTTTTCTCCTTCCCAGGTTCCTCCCAACAACATGGGGCAGGCATCATCTTTCTGGCTACATGGCAGTAGCCTACCATGAGCAAGAATAGAAACTAAGAACCTCTACTTCACTTTTCAGATTTCCTAAATGACTCAAGAAATATAATCTCCAGGAGTTGGAACAAGGGCCTTGTGTCCCAATTCTAGTTAATAAGAGACTTATAGGTGGAGAAATGGACATTTGTTGAATGCCATTTAGGACCAAGTAGTTGGGAGGTTTAAAAAACAGAAGCTTTGGACAGTGCCTGGCACAGGAGCTGGTCACTTACTGTTTCTCTCCCTGTGAAAAGCTCAAGTTCATAGGATTCCCCCACATTTGGAGCTTTCTGGGATGATTCATAGAGGGGAGAGTCCACTCTTCCTTCCTCCCAATCTCCCTATGGTGATGTGGTCTGATGGTGTCTGCTTTATAGGTTGACAAGATAACAAGACCTTAAGTATACAATGCACATAACAGAAGGATGACAGGTACACTAACTAATGTGCTAGCTGGAGGCTTGCTCATGCACCAATGTGAGCCATTGCCCATGCTTTAGGGGTTAAAGCATTATGAGGCAGCTTTACTCAGGAGACTGACAACAGAAAAGAATTGTAAGAAAAGTTGAAGGATGAAACTAAGCCTATTAAGGAAAGGAAGAAGATTGGAGAAGTGGGCTGAAAAACAGACCCAGAGAATCTGAAGAGTCAAGGAAGGAACATTTAGGTTGACACTTATGCTTTTGTGCTGCAGTTTTGAAATTTGATTTCAAGAAAGGAAGATCTCTGATTGAAGTAGGAATGCATTCTGACTGATAATAATGAAGAGGGATAATAGCAGCTCTCAGATCTGGTTATATGTTTGAAATAATGGCTTCTCAAAATAGATCTGGATATTTGGATAATGTCCCCTAGAACTTCTTCTCTTTAAGTAAATAAATTTAAACTGCTGCAAGGTCATCTGGTGCATCAAGGCTGTCTGGGCTCAGGCCAGGGAGGTGCATCAGGCTGCCCATGGTGTTGATTAATGAGGCTTGGAGCAGGAGGCTCAATTCCTAATTAGAAACAAATGTTCACAGAATGAAAGACAACACTGATGAAATGCTATCTCATTCTTAGGCCCTAATTCTCAAATTCTAATGTGCATCAGCATCACTCAAGGTGCTTTTTAAACACATAGATGTCTTGGTTCCAACTCCTGGAGATTCTGTTTCTGCTGATTCTGACTCGAGTGATCCAGACTATACTTTGAGAAACATTGTTTTTGAGGAAATATACTGGCTACATGAAAGAGAGATTTTTAATGAGCAGTGTTTTTTCCCTTCTCTGGGCTTCATTTTTCCTATCAGTAATTACCAATTTGGATTGGCCACACCAGATGTTTCTCATGGTCTTTCCCAACTCCTTGAACC
This sequence comes from Lepilemur ruficaudatus, assembly GCA_963574885.1. Lineage (NCBI taxonomy): Eukaryota > Metazoa > Chordata > Mammalia > Primates > Lepilemuridae > Lepilemur > Lepilemur ruficaudatus. The sequence continues at coordinate 29,829 of CAUYRT010025969.1, read as the reverse complement.
TGTAGATATATATGTGCAAATTAGTCAGTGAGTGTCCTATAAAGTAGAAGGTAGTGACAAGAAAGCTAAGGAAAATACCTTGGCACCACATGTGAAAGAGGCCCCAAACAAACCAGGAGTGTGGTTGGGTGAGCAGGCTGGAGAGGGATTGAAGGAGCTGGGACTATATAGCTTCAAAGTGAAAACTCAGGGAGGTGTGGTATTTGCCTTGAGAAGAGCTGATATGGGAAAGGAGGAGCAGACAGGGTCTGTGTGGCTCCACCCATGTGTAGAAGGCAAAGTGGGAAGAAACTAATATTTACTGAATACTTTATATACTTATCAGAGAGCTGCAGGATGACAGGTTTAAACGCCACAGAAGGACATTTCTAATGATGAAATAGGCTGCCATAAGGATAATGAGCTACCCATCACTGGAGGGGTACAAACCAACGAGATCTTTGCTATACAGGAATGTCACAGGGAAGATTTAAACATTAGGTAGTGATGCTGGCAATGGTGATTGAAGAGTGGGGTAAGGAGAGGGCTGGACCAGATGGCCTTTAAGGTTCTTTGGCAGAACATTAAGAGCCAATGAAGTCAGTCTTTGGCATTTCTGTTTCACTTTTCTGTGGCCTCTCAGCCCCAGATCCCTTGTGTTACCTGCCTAGACTGTCAGAGGCATACACTGAGGCTTCAGGGACCTGAGCAATTCCCTTGCCCCTCCAGAGTTACTGACAGTTTGAAAGTAGGCCAACACAAAAGGTAATGCTGAACCTAATGGTAGCATTTCAGGCATCGGCCTTTTGCTAGCAGACGGCCTGAAACCTCAAGCCACAGGCTGTTGTTTACACTATTCCTACATGTAAGGTTGTACCTATATAGAGCCTGGGGGCCTGTGGGCTTATCTACCTGCTCATATTATCTTGCCCTAGGTTTTGAACGCCTCTGACTTCAGAAAAATCTAGAAAATTCTAAACAGTTACCAGCATCCAGTCTGAGGATTCCCAGCTCTAGGCTTTCTGGCACGTAAAAGGATGCACAATTTTAGAATATCATTGTTTTGTGTGTGGGGCGGGGGAGAAGGAACATAAATAGTAAGAAAACAGCATAGATGTTAAAGCTATAAAATTGGCTTGAATTTTAAGCAAAAGGGCTGAGACACTGAGGCAACTCCATCTGAGGACTGTTTGACCCTTTGATTCTATAGAGTGAATCACTGAAGGAGGGAGGTGTGAGAGAAGACAGCCTCTTGGAATACTAGAAGGCATGCTGTCCCAGGAGTGGCCCTGCTACTAAGGACTTCAAGTAAATTGTCTTCTTTCTCTGGTCCTCAGTGCCACTGTCTGTAACATGAGGGGGTTGGCTCATGACACATAGCACGAGGAGTTGAGCCAGTACCTAATACCCTTTGGTCGGGTAAGATGGTAACATCCCTCTTAATCTTACTTCCAATTCTTGAATGCTCACATGGTAAGGCTAGAAGGGCCCTGAGAGACCATTAAAGAAGCAGCAGAGGGTGATGATTAAGAGCACAGCTTGAGCCTCAGTAGTCCTGGATAGCAATCTTGATTCTTTTACCTAGGAGTTATGTGACTTTAGGTAAGTTACTTAACTTCTTGGTGTTTCCATTTATACAATGAATGCCTAAGAGCACCTGCCCCACAGGGCTGTTGGGAAGATGGAGTAAGGCAAAGGTTGGTAGTACTTAGCACAGTTTGTGCCACAGAGTAAGGGTTGAATAAATGTATCTATTATTATTATCATCATTATCCCACTGCTTCTGGTGCCCTGGGCTTTTATCTGCATCACACTCCATGGACAGGAGCTGTACTGCTTATGTAGGGACAAGTTTGCAAATCATGATTGTCACAGCAAGGAAAGACTGCTTTCCCCTTCATCCTCCCTGGAGGTTGAGGCACGTGGAGTGGTATCTTCTACTCTTGTGGGCTTTGTGTTAGAGCTTGTACTTTCTGCTGGGCTAGGCACATCCACAGGTTCGGTTCTTCTGCTACTTGTGCCTTTGGCAGAGCAGTACTCCTGCTGGTTTGGAGGATGTGAGCCAGTGGGTAGTAGACTATTTCCCTCTGGCTGGGAATTTGGCCAGGAAACAGAGGAAATCCAGGCTAGGTTGGGGCCAGGATTTCTAGTTGGTGAGCAGGAACAATAGGAGGAAAAGGTCCTAGCTGGCATGACTGAGCTGGGAAGGAGAAGAAAGATAGACAGACAGATGGGAGTGCCAGTGGCCTCAGGGCCACACCTGCCTTCTTTGGACTACATTCTAGTGTTAGCCAAGTGGCATCTATACAAATTTCTCCCATCAAGTCTCCTGAATATGTTTGAAAATGGTGTTTTTTGGTGCATCAGTGAACTTGAACTGTGGTTATGGAGAATATGCATGCATGCATTCATTATACACAGAGAGGCAGTGTAACAGACAGGACTCTGAAGCCAGACTGCCTGGATTTGAATCCTTGCTCCAAAACTTGCTATCTGTGTTAGTTTACTTGTCTTTGCCTCATTTTCTTCATCTTCAAAATGCAAATAATAGTACATACATTGTAGGCTTGGAATCAGCGTTATGTAAATTAATAGATAAGAAGCGTTCAGAACAATGCCTGGCATATGGTGACAATTCTACATGTGTTTATTATTGCCTTTAAATCAACAAGCAGTTAAATCAATAATTAGATCATCAATGCTGACTCTGTATCATGCTGGGTACAGGACATAAAAATGATATATAAGATGTAGCACCAACTCTCAAAGATCTTATATCTAGTGTTGTAATGCAAAGAGCTTAGAATGATATGGCAGAAGATCTGGGTCTGAGACCTTGCTCTACTACCTAGAACTGCTGAGATGGAGATCATCTCTTCTTTCTCCTGCCACCTGATACATAAACTCCCTTACTGCCTGCAAGACAAAGACAGTCAGACTCTGGTTGAATGCCTTCAGAACAAGGAGCTCACTCCCTGTCCAGGTAAGCCATCACAAATTATTTGATTACTCTAGGCTTCAGTTTTCTTATTTGTTAAAATGATGGCATATAATATGGACATCAGATGATTGCTTCAAACATCAAAAGCAAGAATGGTTGTGAATCTGCTGAACACCCTCAGACTTCAGCGGGCTAGTTGGTAGAGTCAAAAAAAGTCATTTCCAGGTAGATGTGGGATTGGCAGGCATTCAAAAGGGCAGGAGAAAATTCTGCCTCCATTTCTGGTGATGCATGTATATAGGGGGTTGGTAGCTGAGAAACAGTAACAGGAGCTGGGAAGAGGGGAAGAAGAGCTTGTATTCTTTGTTGGGGGGATTCTGTCAATGATAGGCTGGTGGGAGAGTGGGGAGTGGCGAGGTTGTGCTGCCACCTGCCAACCCCCACAAAGATGTACCTTTGCTGACTGCTAGGCGGTGGCAAGAGGAAGTGTGACAACTGGAACTGGTCTATAGGGCACTGACTGTAGGCTCATGTATCAAGTCTGGCACTTCTTGACTGACACATGGATTCCTGCCTAGGCCCAGAAGAATGCTGCCACATTGAGCAATTAAATGTCTGTGGCAACAATAGTGTAGGCTCAGGCTGTCAGCTAGGAAGGGTTGTCTGGTTATGCCACTTCTCCCTCCATGCATGCCAACAGGATGAGAGAAAGAAGGGAGGAAAGAGTTGGGGAACATCTGTGAAGGCCACATATCTTTAGGGATCACTCCAAAGGGCCTATATTGGGGGTATTATCTAAAGACCCTCCATATCACCTTCTGAGTCCACCTAACAAATATTGACTTCTATTACTACCTTTGGGTATTGACAGGTTGACCCCTGGTGATATTGGTTACACCCAGGGCATCAGAATCAAGAAGGGCCATAGAAACAGTATTAATTGAATACTTGGGCCACGTCATTAATGAAGCTTAGGTCCGGGAGTAGGAAGAAGTAAGTAGTATTAGAACTATTAGAACAGCATCAGATACTTAATTTCATGGGCTACCTAGCTTGTGCCTAGTCCTTTGCTGGGTGTAGTTGATTAATAAGAAAAAAGTCTCACTCCTGGCATCATGGACTCCCTCCATGAAGGCCTGGCTCAAGAGAAACAGCTCAGCTTCACAGGCAAGGTTCTGAGCTGCAATCAACAGAAATCAACTCTGATTTAGGCATTCAAGGATTACATTGGAGGATATTGGAGAATACACAGAATTCCTTGAAAGGCTGGAGAACCTGGCTTAGGGGTACCCAGCCAAGAAGAGTTTACTAAAATCATACCACAGTAATTGTCTGTTTAGGACATTATTATAGCTGCCACTACCAGGCACTGGATGCTATGTTCTGCACCATCAAGGCTGATAGCACTGGCAGTGATGACTCACTAGCTGTCATTTTGACCCAGGAATTCACTCTTAGCACTATACCACCACTGCTACTAATGGCTATTGCTTACGTGCCTCCATAGTTCCAAAGTCTGGGTGGGTGGATATGATTGACTGAGCCTAGGTCATCCTGGCTGCAAGGGAGGAAGGGAAAGCAAGTATTTGTTACTTTCAGTTTCTCTGGTAGGAGATGGATTCTGCATCCTACCAAGCTTCGTCAGGCAGAATATTCTTGAAACATAGGAAGGGAGTTCAAGTTCTGGATGGCCAAAAAATGACACATGGTCTTCAGACCATCATCACATAAGGAATGCAGTTAAAGTTCAAGGCAGTGGTTTTCAAACTGCAGGTAGCAACCATTCATTAGTGGCTCATGAAATCATTTTAGTGGGAAGTAAATGCAAGTAGCATTTAAAAAAATAAAAGTGACTAAATAAAATAGAAAAAGTTAGAGTGCCTCATGTGTGGTAAGGCCAAGTACTAGTTCCTGAAACTTTTATTTGGGTTTTCAATTAGACTGAACCATAATGAAATCATCAACATCTGCTTTTGAACTATTAAAATGTAGCAATTTCATATAATTCAACCCAATAGGGGGGCACATAAAATGTATTTCTTCTTATGATTTGTAACAAAAAATGTTTGAAAGCCACTGGGATAGGGTATGGAACTAGATTGCCTTTCTGGACCCTTCTAGCTCCTAGAATTTGTATATAAGACAAATTGAAAATGCCTGGGCACTTGGTGATGTGTTACCAATTTGCATCTTGGAGGAGTGGAAAGGTCCTAGGGAGCAGGTGACTCAGGGAAAGTTTGCTGGAGGAAAGAGAACTCATGCTAGTCTTTATGGATGGCAAGGTCTGACTAATGGTGGTTGAGAGGCAGGGGCGAGGGTGTGTGGAGTATGTTCTAGTAGGGGGCAACAGCAAGCTTGAGCCAGGACTCCAAGGTGAACAGGAGCTTAGAGTAGGGATGGTGTTTTGTGGATTGTGGTGAGGAGGAGAAAATCTGGCCTCCTCAGTGTCATTCTCCTTGGGACCAGGAGCAGCAAGGTTTTCCCCTTTAGCTTAGATATGGGTGAGCCTGCAGTGTTGGTTAGGAGACTTTTCAAATACTAGAATCCTTGGGCTGGGAGAACTTTTAAGGTTATTTAGTCTCTTCCTTTGCCTCTATGCAGGCCTACACTTAACCCATCCTAGACAATTGAAAATCTCTCCTGCTTTTAAAGCTGTGTATAGATATATATTATGCAACCTCCTCTAGCTACCTGTTTCACTGCTTAATAAACCTCCTCTAGCTACCTGTTTCACTTCCCAGGGATGGGAAGTTCTTCTTCTTGTCCTATCTTACTTTATATTATAATCCTTGTATCATGTTCTTGTTTTAGTATCCACAGTAGACAACATACTTCTTGAGGAATGGCTCTGTGTGTTTATTTTCCTATGTACAGAGCCCTGCACAAATGTGAATCAAATCTGCTGAATTTGCTCTGAGAACTAGACCAGGTTTACAAAGTTACAGGGAGGCCAATGATCATTCAATAGAATAAGGAACTTGTGAAAGGATTAGAGGTGACCAAAGAAGGAACCCCTTGAGAGACATGAGTTCCCTGTTTCTGAGAAGGTTCAAGAAGAGCATATGAAGGATGCTACTGTGGTGATGCTTGCATGGTGGGGGTTACTGGAGGGCCCTTAAGTCCCGTTGCCTTTGATTTTCTGTAAAATTCTTTCTCCTTCCCTCTCTCCCTATCCCAGTGAGCTCTGTGCCTCCAACTACCTGAGGTCATCTCAGGTCCCTGTCAGGGCAGAAGGGGAGCAACCATCTGTGGTCAAAAGACAGAGGCCAGCCCAGGGAACAGAGCCTGAGTCTGACAGTCTCCAAAGCCCATGCTTTATCCATGTACATGCAATATCAGTGGTCAAAATAGTTCACAATTGTGTACGTCTTGCAAGTTTGTGAATTGTTCTATGAAAATCATAATGTGTTGTTATCATAGCTACTTGATCTGCACGAAGGAAGCTTGGAGATACATAGAGAAGGCATCATTTTGACCATTTTACAGATAAGGTAAATGAGGTTCAACAGGATTGGATATTGCCCAAGAGCCAGGGCTTTTAACCCCAAATCTAGTGCTCTTTTCCTTACTTATCTTACCAATTCTTCCTACTATAAGTGAAAGCGTTGACCAATATTTTTGCTGTTCCAAAGAACTGTATCAGGACCAGGGTACAGAAATTATAGGAAAACAGTTGTCAAGTTATAAACAAAATGCAGGTCTTACCCAAGGATTGGCTATAGAGGCTTGCTTCGAGAATGAGTGAGCTCCCCAATGCCAGGGAGTAGAGAATGGAAGCTATCTTGCTGGGGATGATAAAGCGAGAATCCAAACCTAAAAGGGAGCTGAGGATAGATGCTTTCTGAGGCTGCCATTGACAGACCTTACCAGTCACCCAGCTCTTTCCGTACTGTTTTTTTTTTTTTCAAAGCAAGACTGGCCCTAAAATACATGCTCAGCATCCTCTCAACCCTAGAGACAGAGGCCAAGTTCTTCTTTGTTTCCTTGACCATAGTCCAGCTAGTTAACTTTTCTACAAATGAATGGGTCGTTTTCTATGCCTATTCTCTAGGCTGAAACATCTGTTTCCTCTCAGCCTCTCTTCTAAGAGCAGTAGACTGGGCTGTGCATGGCACTTGCTTGACATCTTTTTGTTTCCCTTCCTCCTACTTATCTCCATTGAAACATTGCCTGTGGAATATTCTCATCTCCTCTTGCTGCTTCCTCTTTGCTCCCTTTACCATGGTGCTTACTTTCAACTTCTAGTCCCAGTCACTTCTACCCTCTTACCAGGCCGACCTGGAGCTCCACAACATAGCCTGAAGTTTGACCAAATAGTAAGTTCTCTTTAACACATTCCTGTCTCTCTCCTACTCCTCCATTCTGAATTTCAGGCTCCCCTAGTACCCAGATTTTAAATGGGAAAACTAAGGCTCCAAGGATGTAGGATAATCCAGTTCCTCTTGTTTGCAAACTTTTTCTGTAAATGGCCAGATTGTAAATATTTTAGGCTTTGTGTGTCATTTATAGTTTCTATCACATATTATTTTATTTTCACAACTCTTTGAAGAGTAAAAATCATTCTTAGCTTAAAGACCTTTCAAAAATGGGCCCCTGGCTGGATTTGGCCAAAGTTGGTAATTTGCTGGGACTTGTTTGAGAGGATTCTCCCAGTCCATTGTTCCACAATCTTCGACTTGCTTGAGAGGATTCTCCCAGTCCATTGTTCCACAATCTTCACTGTCAAGAAATTCCCCTCAGCATTTAACTTTTTACCTTCACGGTACAGTTTAAGGCTGTTTACCTTTGTCAAAAATTTTCTGTAAAAGTTTTGTTGTTGTTGTTTCTCAAAGTGCTCATTCTCTGCTGCTCTTGCCTATTTCCCGGAATTCCTTATTAGCCTTCTTTCTTCCTCTTCTCCAACAGCAGCACACCTTGATTCCTGTTTCACTTTTGCCTCTCCCCTCCATCCCTTCCTTAGTCTGTTTTCTGTTGCTTTTAATAGAATACTTGAGACTGGGTAATTTATAAGAAAAGAAAAAAACATTAATTATGTTATTTTTTTACATGGTGAAACTAAAGCTGAGATTTCCCCCTACTATTAGATTGAACCATTGAAATTTCTGTTTCTGTGGGTTAGTAATGGTCAGATATTGGCAGTTTCATATGGTTCAATCTAATGAAATGGCCACCAAGCCAGAAATTTTTTCTGTTTTCTTTACTATCATAGCTCCATAGCTTTAACCATCACTTGGCCCACAGTAGGGTCTCAATACATATTTGTTGAATGATTGAATGAAAAGATACATCTGCTTTCAAAGTTCACAACATTTTCCCTATGGTAATGTTTTCCAAACTTCAGTCATTTTTGGATATCTTCAAAATTTTGCAATATTCACATACCTAATTCCTTCAGAAATCATCTACCAGGTGTTGATTATACCTCAGAGAATTTTGCATCCCTCTGGATACTGCTGCCCTTAACACCCTTCTGGCTATAGGGAGAAGCAGGAATTAATAAACATAGGAAAACAACAAAGCTACCAGAGTTATTAAAAATTCTATGATGGAAACAGTCTTAAGAACAAACAACAAATGAAGACACATCTATTCAAGAAAAAAATGTGAAAATTCAGTAAGAAAAGCAAAAATCTGTGGTATGTAAAACAAGGCCACTTCCCTTTTTCCCCCTCTCAGTTCAGACAGGTAGAGACTCCACTCCATGCTCCAACAGCGAAGGAAAAAGGGCTCCCTCTCCCTCCAGCTCTCAGTAGGAGGGCTTTCTTCCCAAAAGAAGTGGGGTATCACCATTTTGTCTTCATGCCCCTAGCTACCTGTTTCCTAGGCTAAGTCCCAAGGTAAGTGCAGTTGAGGCATCCCTCTTTTTGTCCAACCCCATTTGTGAAATGGAGGCTCTGCCTTGGGCACAGCATGCTGAGAAGACTGGGGCCCTGGTGACCTTGCCCCAGCTCTTAAGGATGTAATTCCATACCAGGAGGCAAACAGAGAAAATCTCAGGATACTGCCTTCTCCCACAAAGTGCTAATCTCTTGGAGTGAAGGTGTCACTCAGACAGAAGCATGTCCTTGTCCCCATCCCCAGCTCCAAAGCCCTCATTCAGAGATTGTGCTAGGCCATAAACAAAGAGCTCCTAATCTATTCCAAGAGGAACTGATGTTATTAGCAAGGAAGCTTTTATCATGAAAGAATGTTGACTTTCTTCAAATGATTTTTCTGTATCTATTGAGATTATCGTATGATTTTTATCCTTTATCCCCTTAATGTGGCATATCACATTTATTGATTGGCATATGTTGAACCATCTGCATCTGAAGGATAAATCCCACTTGCTCATGATGTAGGATCCTTTTAATATGATGCTGAATTTGTTTTGCTAGTATTTTGTTGAGGATTTTTGTATCTATATTCATCAGGGATATTGGATTGTAATTGTTTTTTCTTGTAGCATCCTTATCTGGCCTATCAAATATGAGGGTAATGCTGGCCTCATAAAATGAGTTTGGAATTGTTCCCCCCTCCTCCATTTTTTTGAAGAGTTTCAGAAGGATTGGAGTTAATTCTGCTTTAAATATTTGATAGGATTCACCTGTGGAATCATGTAACCCTGCACATTCTTTGTTCAGAAGTTTTTGATTTACTAAGTCAATTTCTTTACTCATTATTGGTCTCTTCATATTTTTTCTTTCTTAATGATTCATTCATACTAGATAGTATGTTTCTAGAAATTTATCTATTTATTCTAAATTATCCAGTTTGTTGGCATATAAGATTGTTGATAGTCTTTTATGATCCTATGTATATCTGTTGTCTAAATTGCAATGTCTCCGTTTAATTTATGATTTTATTTGATTTCTCTCTATATTTTTCTTGGTTAGTCTAGCTCAGGCGTGTGGAACCTATGGCCTCAAGGCCACATGTGGCCCTCAGCATCCCCAGTTGTGGTCCCCTGACCGAAGCCAAACTTCACAGAACAAATCCCTTTATTAAAAGGATTTGTTCTGAGGTTTTTCCAAATGAAGAGAGGCTCCAAGATGGAGGACCGGAGATACCAATAGCAGCCAGAGTGTCTCAGTAAGAAGGAAAAGTTTTAGATGAAAAAGAAAAAAAATGAACAAACAGATTAACATAGATAAGATGAGGGTCTGAAGGAAGGATACAAGAACTTTCATGAGACTCCATGGGAGAAAGTTGCAGAGCAGAACTGGAAGGAGAAAGGTATTGACAGAGATCAATCCCTGAGAGGCTTGGAGAATCAGAAAGAAAGAACACCCCCAAAAGGGAAGACCAGCTCCCTTGCAATGGATACCAATGAAAATCAGAATATTGAAATGACAGATGATCACTTCTCAGCCTTTTGGCTAAGATCAAGTGGAGAAATGACAGATAAAGAATTTTGAACATGGATTGTAAAAAACCTCAATGAAATACAACACAAATAAATGACAAAAAAATGCAGATATGAATGAAAAAATTCACTAAAGAAATTGAATTATTGAAGAAAAATCAAACAGAATTTCTGGAAATGTAAAATCTATTCAAAGAAATACAGAACACAGTGGAAAGCCTTAAGAATAGATTAGATCAGGCAGAAGACAGAATCTCAGAGCTTGAAGACAAAATTTTTCAATTAAACAAGTCAAAGAGGTAGAGCAGAGAAGTAAGAGGAACAAACAAAGCCTACAAGAAATATGGTATTATGTGAAGAGGCCTAACATAAGAATGATACACATCCATGTGGGCAAAGAAGACAACAAATACACAAGGGTTGAAAAACCTATTTGAGGAAAAGGAAAAACAAACCAGCAAGAGCGAGACCCCGTCTCTATTATAAAACAGAAAGAAATCAATTGGACAACTAAAAATATATGTAAAAAATTAGCCGGGCATGGTGGCGCATGCCTGTAGTCCCAGCTACTTGGGAGGCTGAGGCAGAAGGATTGCTTGAGCCCAGGAGTTTGAGGGTGCTGTGAGCTAGGCTGATGCCACGGCACTCTACAGCCCGGGCAACAGAGTGAGACTCTGTCTCAAAAAAAAAAAAAGAGGGAGCATATTAATCAAATGCTAAGTCTGTCTGATTCCAAGTCATTTTCCTCTGTGTGAGAATAGCCTAGTTAAAATTACATGGAACAAGCTTGTAGCTGGGACATCTCTGTTACACCAGGAAAGTCAAATGTTTCCACCTTGACTTTAATTTAGCTTTGGTTCTTGGTTGTGCTCTTTGAAGTACTTATACATTCATTCAACAAACTCATTCACAAAATACCCCATATGCTAGGCATTGTTCCAAATGGTCTGCATGTATTATATATATTTAATCTTCTCAACAGACCTTTGAAGTAGGTACCAGTATTATCCCATTTTATATGAGGAAACTAAAGAACATGGAGGTCAAACTTGCTCAAGATCACAAAGTCAACCCAAGCAACATGACTTCAGAGTTGTATTTTGGTTTCATCACATTGCCTTGGATTTGAGTACTTATTTGAATTCATCTGTATGGGGATCCTTGTTTGCTCCTATAAGAACAGATGCGAAATAACTATTTCAATGACCCTATCAGAGAGACAAGTTTAATACATTAAAAATGGTTTATTTCTGCTTAAAACATTTTTTTTTCACTTTGAGGTTAACCTCTCCAGAACACTATCCTCCAAAAAGCTTATTTTCATGCCCCTAATAACTCTACACCAATATCCCAGCAAGCTTCATTCTCCCAAGGTTGTCCCTGTTAATTGGTATTATAAAACAAATCTCTGTTGAGTTTCAATAATATCTTATAAAGACAGAATACAAAATCTAAAAAGCGGACAGGTATCTACCCATCAGACTGACAAGTCACCATAAAGCTCCACAGATGCTAATGAGATTCAAGGTCAAGAAAGAAACAAGCTGTTCAGAATCAGTCATGGGGAAAATGAGCAGGCTCTGTACTGGCTGACGGGATTATTGTACCTTGTACCAAAGCATACAGGGTCATAACGCAAACTTTTCCCAACGGGGGAAAAAATGTTTGCCAGTTGTTATACCACCTAATCCTGATTTGAAAGACAGAAAACTGAGGCTAAGAGCAATTTGTCTAAAGTCACACAATGATAAAATCCAAATTCAAACCCAGACAATCTAACATAAGAGCATGAGCTTTTAACCACCACACTTGACTTGATTTCCAAGGAGAGTGTTCATAGAAACAAATTCTTCAGTCTAAGAAGACTGAAGATAATCACACCAAGGGAAGAAAAGGTCACAGCGTCAGACACAGCCTTAAAATGGCTCTGTCACTTAAGGTTCTGGAGAGGTCCTGGCTTGCTTTACATAAGGCTTAATCAATTAGGCTTAATCAATTAGCCAATTACCTTTACTCTATGCCTAAGAATCTATTCATTCATCTGGATCAAATCCAAATGTCTCACTATGTAAAGCCGCCTTGTGTTCTCCCATCCATGTTCATATTTCTCTGCACTAAGTATCAATGTTCATCTTCCTATCAAATATTACCTTTCTAAAACGACATGAACTGTATCTTCATCTCTATATTCCCAGAAAAGAGCACAGTATCTAATGTCACGAAAGGCACACAAATATTTGATTAAATAATGAAGAGGCCAAGATGAACAGTACTAGAGACTGAAATACCTTTTAGTGGGCATGTCCTAAGTACGTCCTAGGTAAATGAAAGCTGTTTAAGGGCCCCTCTAGATTCCATAATCATTTCTGGGCAATTTCAACAGGCCCTGTTTCTGAAGCCCATTTTATTTAGTGGGAAATTTGGTAATATCTATCCCTAAAGAAGTCTCGGAAATCCAAAGAATCATTTTTGAAGGGCTAAAGTCTGTTTATCAAATATATAATTAAACAAAAGTTTAGTTTAGATGTCCTATGTTGCCACAGTTTAGCAAAGTACCTATGTAATCAATTAGTATTTTCAATTAACAAGATTATGGCATCTACAATGATTTATGAAATGTTTAACATATTTAGTTGGTGCTTGAACAATGCAGGGATTGGTGTGCTGACCCCCCCTGATTTTGCAGTCCAAAATCCACTTTTGACTCCCCTAAAACTTAACTACTAATAATGTACCACTGCCAAGAAGCCTTATCAATAATATAAACATTTGAATAACACACAAACTAGTATTCTACATGTATTTTATGCATCCATGACATCCCTTTTTCTTGATTTGATTATTTCCAGACTCCATGGTTCATCTTCAAGTTTTTTCAAATTGTCACAAATTTCATAAAACTTTTCCAACATATTTACTGAAAAAAAAATCTGTATAAAAGTGAACCCACACAGTTCAAACCAGTATTGTTCAAGGATCAACTGTAATTAATCTTGAATCCTGTACGTGAAATGACTGAAAGGAGAACCAACGTTTCCTAATTACAAAAATCAAAGCATTTGGGGATATGCTGAGAAACTGGTACACTATAATCTAGAAAGCCTTATCAGTTTCTCTGCTATAGATTATCATGAATAATGAATAGGCAGACTACATAGGGTTGTAACTTGTCTTTATACAGAAAAGTGGCTAGTTAGTGTAAAAAGGGGAGAACAGAAGGGAGAAATCAGGCTACCAAAACAATCTAAGAGAGAGAAAAGTGAACTTTATATAATAAACAGATCTGATTCCCAATCAAGAGCCCCTAGGATGCCTTCAGAGCTGTAGAGTTAAAACCCAGCTCTTCATCTCTTTAAAAGACTAAGATCATCCCAATAGCTCTGCCTTAAACTCTGTAGTTCCCCTTCTCAATGAAAATAATCCAGATGTCAGAAATGATGATGATGATGTAAGTTTCAGCTGACTGAGGAGGAATTGTTACGAAGAAATAATCTCTAGCAAGGATCCAAGATGAGAAGACAATAAATTTACTTCCAGCTTACTCAAAGGCAAGCTTCCTAAAATACAGTAGTAGTAACGTCCCTACTTTCATCAGTAGTAACGTCCCTACTTTCATTTCTCATTTTAGTAATTTAAGTCTTTTCTCTTTTTCTTTTCTTTCCAAGTCTCACTCCTCACTCTGTTGCCCCGGGTACTTGGGTAAAGTCATAGGGTAGAGAGTCATTGTCCCTGACTGCAATCTCAAACTCCTGGGCTAAAACAATCCTCCTGCCTCCATCTCCTAGAGTGCTAGGATTACAGGCACCAGCCACCTTGCCCAGCCTGCCTTACCAATTTCTAAAAGGTCCCAGTACCTTAGTAGTGAAGAAAGCACTCTGCTGTTAATATTTAGGAATACACAGATAGTGGCAAAAATTTTTCTAAAATAAGTACCATGCACCTTTCTCTATTACACTGTCAAATACTCTATGGGAGGCATCAGTTCTGTACCATAAAGCAAGTCAAAGAAATCTGACCTGGACAATTATAAGAGCGGGTCCTATCAGTTAACCATAAAAGAAATTCAGTATGATCAATATGAAAGTTTTTTTTTTTTTGAGACACAGTCTTGCTCTGTCACCTGGGCTACAGTGCAATGGCATCATAGCTCATTCCAACCTCAAACTCCTGGGCTCAAATGATACTCCTGCCTCAGCCTCCCTAGTAGCTGGGAATACAGGCATATGCCACCATACCCAGCTAATTTTTCTATTTCTTGTAGAGATGGGGGGTCTTACTGTTGCTCAGACTGGTCTCAAACTCCTGGACTCAAGAATCCTCCCACTTCAGCCTCCCAGAGTTCTAGGACTATGGGCATGAGCCACCTTTCCTAGCCTCCTATGGAACATTGATTGTTGATCTGCACCCTAATAAGCCTATCAGGTTAAGCTAGTTACAAAACATTCTGTGAAGGCTAAACTAACTTACACTGGTTTTTAAACTTTAAATTCCTGCCCAAACTTGACAATTTAGTGTTATCATAAGTAAATCCACTTACAGACACCTGTGTTTGGCCAATAGGGAAAAAAAAGTTTGAAATAAAGAAAAAAAAGTAAAAAAAAAAAAAAGTAAATCCACCGCTTAAGCCTGCACAGAGTGTGTGATGTCATCATGTTCAGGTTAACTATATGTGCACTCATGTGCGTGTGCTTCCGAATCACTTAAGAACCTATGGAATACTAAGACACACTTAAGATTTTACAATATTCAAAACTATAATTTATGAAAAAACACTCTTACCTAATTCTAATTTTTAAGTTTAATTCTTAAGAATCCTTAATTAATTCTAACTAAGTAACATGGAAAGAATCTAAGAATACAATAAAAATCTTGAGATTTGTAGCCTTAGGAGTCTTACATCACATATACTTAGGAAGATAAAATGCTACAGTAGTAATCACTACTTGTAGTTAATTAAAACCAGCAAAATATCATGAGATGTATATCCCAGCGGGTGTTACAAGAGTTATAAAGGAATAATCTGAAGTAAATAGCTGGACAGGATTTAGGAACTACTCTCCTGAGATTTGTTTTTCTTTTTCTTTTTTCCTTTTTTTTTTTTTTGAGACAGAGTCTCACTCTGTTGCTCGGGCTAGAGTGAGTGCTGTGGTGTCAGCCTAGCTAACAGCAACCTCACACTCCTGGGCTCAAGCAATCCTTCTGCCTCAGCCTCCCGAGCAGCTGGGACGACTACAGGCACGCACCACCGTGCCCGGTTAATTTTTTCTATACATTTTTAGTTGGCCAATTAATTTCTTTCTATTTTTAGTAGAGACGGGGTCTTGCTCTTGCTCAGGCTGGTTTCGAACTCCTGGCCTTGAGCAATTTACCCACCTTGGCCTCCCAGAGTGCTAGGATTACAGGCGTGAGCCACCACGCCCGGCCTGGATTTGTTTTTCTTTAAGCAAAGATTTTAAATTGTCTAAAGTGAACAGGAGTAATAAAGCGACATGTAAATTACTTTGTCTTGAATACCACTGAAGACACAGGATGTCCAAGTCTGTATATGATACACAAAAAAAAAAAAGGAAAAAAGAAAAAGATGACCCAGGATGCTACAAACAAAAAATAAGGGAAGGTCTGGGAGGCATCTCTGAAGAGGTCCACTCTTCTAATCCACTCACACTTTCACTATTCTTGTAATATCTACACACCACGTGCACTCATATTTTTAGACCAAATGACACACACTCTGGGAAGCATAGCATGGGATGATAATACCACAGCATAGAAAACACCACCTCTATAGCCAGAAACATTCAAACTAGATTTTCATTCTGGCCTAATTGTTCATTTACAAGCTATCTGACCTCAAGTATGTCACTTAACCTCTATGAGCTGTTGCCTCATCTATAACATGGAGAATAATATCCACCCCTCACTGGGTTATGAGAGCTCAAATGAAACTGCACAGTAAATTGCCTGGCACATAACATGAATCCAATCATATGTTTAATTCCTTTTCTTTGCTTGCCTGACCTCCCAACATTAAAAAATAAAACAAGAATCCAGATGGATGTAAGCACTTAGAGGCATTAATGTGCTTGATGCAGTGAAGAGCTAAATAAAGACCACAGAACTTAGAATCTAAGTCTAATAAAGCCTTTTGTATAATCCGGCTCCATGTTTTCTTTCTAACCCAGATATTCCACTCTTATGTCTCACATGCTTAATCCCATATCTATGCCTTTAACAACATATCCAAAAGAACCTACCTCTCCCACCATACAAATCTTACCCATTCCAATGAATGTCTCATCTACTACTCAACTGTTCCCAGACAACTATAGTCTACAATGCCCTTTTGTTCAAACCTTCTCTAAAATTCCTATATCACAGAGGTTGGCAATTATCATTCTTGTTTTTAGTCACAATTCTCCTAATTAGACCATAAACTCCTCCACAGTAAGTACATTTTTTTGCATGAGCTACTGCACCCAGCACAATGGTAGGTATCTTAAGAAATTATTTTATTATTCACGAGGGTAAAGTTGTTCCCAAGACATGCTAATTAAATACCTATTGATCAAAACGCCCAACAAGGAGAAATTCTTAGGAATGCATTTCAAGGGGAGAGGGGAATTCCTAACTATCAACTAATCGTAATGTAACACAAAAGTACATAGGCAGACACAGAGAAGAGTGATGGATATCAACAAGCTATGATGCTACAGTGAATGAAGGAAAAAAACATTAAGTCTGTAAGATATATAGTGTAACCCTAAAATAAGATAGCTAACTTATATTTTGAAACTCAGATTAAGCCAGGCACAGTGGCCAGTGCCTGTAATCCCAGCACTTTGGGAGGCTGAGGCAGGAGGATCACTTCAGGCCAGGAGTTTTGTTTTTTGTGTTTTTTTTGAGAGAGTCTCACTTTGTTGCCCAGGCTAGAGTGAGTGCCGTGGCATTAGCCTAGCTCACAGCAACCTCAAATTCTGGAGGCCAGGAGTTTAAGACCAACCTGGGCAACACAGGGAGATCCCATCTCTAGAAAAAAAAAAGAAAAATAACAAAAATTAGCCAGGTATGGTGGTGTGGGCCTGTAGTTCTAGGATCTAGATTCTAGATCCCTCTGAATTCGAGGTTTACAGTGAGTTATATTAGCGCCACTGCACTCCAGCCTGGCAACAGAGTGAGAGCCTGTCTTTAAAAAAAAAAAAAGGTCAGGTTAAATTTGATTAGTATTTATAGATTAGAACTTTAAGTCTAAAGTTATGTTAAGGCCGAGCACAGTGGCTCACACCTGTAATCTCAGCACTTTAGGAGGCTGAGAAGGATGATTATTTGAGTTTGAAACACAGCAAGAACCCGTCTCTACAAAAATAAAGAATTTAAAAAAAGTTATGTTAAATATTTCATCACCTCCAAGGCAGTAATAACCTCTACTGCACTTAGGCAAATGTAGCCACACAAATATAACCATCACAAAACTTTAACAGAAAAAAACCTATGTGTTATTGCCATATAACCTCCAATAACCACTTTCAGGATCTCTGGCAGTATGTTATCAGCTGAAAAAAACTGCTGACACAACCTCTAGAAGAGAGCTTTAATAGGTCATCTGGTTGAACCAGCTGCATACCCAGAGATAGCCATTAAATTTAGAGTGCAGACCAAAAGTTCAAATTTTAATAAGCACTCAAGTGATTGTAATTCAGTCAGATATTTGAGAAACAATTCCAGTGGTTCTCAACCCTGGCTATATATTAAAATTCCCTGGGAAGGTTTTCTTGTTAAAGGTGACCTAAGTGAACAAACCAAATTTTTTTTTTTTTTTTTTTTTTGAGACAGTGTCTCACTCTGTTACCCAGGCTAGAGTGAGTGCCGTGGTGTCAGCTTAGCTCACAGCAACCTCAAACTCCTGGGCTTAGCTCACAGCAACCTCAAACTCCTGGGCTCAAGCAATCCTTCTGCCTCAGCCTCCCAAGTGGCTGGGACTACAGGCATGTGCCACCATGCCCGGCTGATTTTTTCTATATAAATCTTTAGTTGGCCAATTAATTTCTTTCTTTCTATTTATAGTAGAGACGGGGTCTCACTCTTACTCAGGCTGGTTTCGAACTCCTGACCTTGAGCGATCCGCCCGCCTCGGCCTCCCAGAGTGCTAGGATTACAGGTGTGAGCCACCGCGCCCGGCCAGATCTACCTTACTTTTTTAATGGTCTCATAATATTACATATGTGGATGTTCCATAATATATTAAGTCATTTCTTATTAGGTATTCATTTTGTTTCCAGGTTTTGCCACTACAAACATAAAATCCTGTGTAGCAATAAAAATCCTGTGTATGTCTATATATATTAGTGTTTTTATTTCTCCAGGAGTGATTTCTGGGGCAAATGAATATGGTGATTGGTGTATTGGCCCATTCAATGGCCTGATTCTGCATCTTCCTGGTCATAACAAGATATCAGCTCCCTTGGCAGGTCCACTTCTGTGGCATGGTTTTTGAAATTGGTCCTGGAATTTCAGCTAAAAAAATCTATCTCCTTAGCCCTAACAGTAAGTTTGTAAGCAAAGTGTACTGTCTTTTCCTATTTGAACCAGCTAGTGAGGAGTCTGTTGTCTACCACTAAAACCCTAGCTGATCCAATGTATTTTAAATTTTAATAAAGGACAGTAAAAATATTTTCAATAAATTGTCATCCATATTCAAGATGATGATACTCTCCTGTCCTTGGTAGAGAAAGGGCTTTGGGTTGCTTTTCCAGAAGATTAGTACAAATCTATTAATGATTTGCTTAGCAGGAATTAACACTGCATGACTTATATTGAACTAGAAAGACCTGCTTACCTTTCATCAGTGCTACTGGACAGTGGAAGACCCCCAACACCATGTAGCTTCCTCTTCCTTTATAAATGTGACAACCCTCAGAAAGAAATGCCTTCTTCATTTCTTTCCTATTAAGCAACCATGCACATTGATCTCCTGATGCTGGCTGGTTGCTGTGTAGGTACAAATGAAAGAAGAAAGAAGCAAGCCACTGTTTTTGTGAAACCACCTGTATGACGGATCTCACTTAATAGCCACAAAAAAAGATTGGCTTGAATACTTTTGCTCACCCCCTTTTTGTATTTTTCCTGAAACTTTTAGACTTAAAAATAATCATTTGAGGATGGGAATAAAAACAAAATCAAACAGTACATCTGTTTAAATCATTTATTTCAACACAGGCATTGTTTTAAATTTGCACCTTGTCTCGTAACACATTTCATACCTAGAGAACAGGTCTGAGAACAACTACTTAAAAGGATTATCTGAGAAAATTTTAACAAAAGTGCTTACGGCTTGTTTGAGAAACACAGAATTACCAGTCACAAAGAGCCACTGAGTGGCAATACATTCACAAATTTGCTTGGAGTGAAATATTTTACATATTTACACTATACCTTTAAATAGGATATTCTGACGCATCATTATTAACAATAAACTCTTAGCCAGAAGGCTTCTTTAACCCTCTGGCATTTAATGGTGGAAGATACTAATTTTATGGGTTCTCCAATGTGATTCCTATCTTCATCATAACTTAAGTGGACTTTCTTTCACCACCTCTAGTACACATACTTACCTCTTATACAAAGTAGCTTTTATTAGCTTATCACCAACCAAATCCTTGTTAGTGTAAGTTCGAGTTTTATTAACATCAATGTATTTACAATGTAAAGGTAAATTATTTAGAGGGAAGTCTCTAAAACTTGAAATAATTTCATGAAACCCTATTCTAAATGGACTTTACAGTACAAAATTTATGGTTACAGAAGTCTAATAGCTAAAACAAGTTAATAATTTACAAGGTATTTATTAGTATTGATTCTCCTGTGATTCACTCCATTTACATGAATATTTATATTAATGATTATATCTTTTAGAAAACGAGTTATGAGTATAAAAATGGCTATTACAAATTACCATACCTATACCAAAAATGAACATTAAAATGCAGCAGTTTGTATGTTAAAATACATAGAAATTTGCTAGACTTCTTTAACGAAGTGCTTTATAAAAGTATAAAACTATAAAAGGTGCTATTTTCATGAATTTTCTGTTTTCCTCATTGTTGAGCCAGACCAACAAGCAAACATTATAAATAGTGCAATTGAGCATTGGACACCGATTACCTTCTAATTCACTCAGCAGAATCCAGCTCAGAGAGTCCAGGCCCCAAAGCAGTTTTTTATCCTTACCTTACCTAACTGTTGCTATAGCCTAAACTCCCTGAAAAATAAGCTAACTTCATTTTACCTTTTGTAGCATTCATATATTCTCAGAGTGTTTACTGAAATAGAACTTGCAAGCTGATCGTTAGAAAAATGAAGAATCTTACTATTAAAATACTAGCTCTGAATATCTTAAAATCATATAGAAAACACAGGTCATGGTTTATAAAAAAATTACTTAAATAATCAGATAAATAGAAAAAGAGGAAAGATAGAATTTAAAAACATACATTAAACACAGAATACAATGTTATTCTTTACATAAATTTGAGTTGAAAATTCCGCAACGGTTGATGTAAAATTTTATCATCAGTCTCTTTTCAGCTCAAGATTGGTCAGCTTGAAATTTAAAATGGTTGACAGATTTAAGGAATAGCTTTTGTATTAGTTACCTCATCATTAGTTTTGAGTTGCATGGGAACGATGTTAACTAGCCCTGGCATTTTGCTTCTAGGTAAGGTAATGATTAGGAGGATAATAATAACATAGTTCTTTCTTAAATTTCTATCAGTTCCAGATCGCCACACACTTCACCAACACCTACCATTATCCTTAATTTATATAGATAAAACAGACTAGGTGAGAAAAATGGAAAATAAAATTAGGTCAGACGGCAAATATAAACCAAACAAGATAAAGTCCACTCATGTTGACTGTCCTAATACCGAGATCCAGGACTGCATGCTTTCTACAGTTCTAGCAAATTATCTTCACTGCCATCTATTGGTCTTTATCCTGAATTAGGAGAGAAATCCCCTGATGTTTTACATGGCAACTAAAGAGTTAGGAAAGCCAAATTATCAATGATTATCAGAAGTAATTTATTCTAGATAAATTATTGAAAAAATTTTAGGGATAAGGCTTTAGGAGCTCTCCCTTGGGATTTCTCAAGGGTTTGGTAAATGATCTGGCAGAGAAGCCTGTGAATCCCAGGGTATCAGATTTGACTTGACTGCATTTTAGGGACTTGGCAAAGTTTCCCACTTGATACTTGTGACTAAAATGCCCCACTTGAAAAGAAGTGTTCTATCCTGCAAATAAAGAAAATGGGAAAATGGATAGTTCTGGGGAAATGGAAAAACCAATTGCTGAGAGAGCTACAGTAAACTTAAGTCTGTCCCATGAAGAGATGTCTACTTATCTCTGCCCTCATTTATGTTCCCTTCTTAAGCAGAAATTCTGTGGCCATGCAACAATGTATGGTCAGGTTGCCTGGCCCAAGTCCCTGCCTCAATTAAAATTCAGCCCTTAATAATTCAGCCAGTCCCCCAAAACTGTTTCAGAAGAATTCCTAGGAGCACTAATCCTCCATTGGCTTACTAGGGATTCAGATCCTCATCTATAACCTTAACATGTGCTAAAACATGTGCCTCCTGGGCTCCACTACGGAAGTAACAGGATGTTCTCATGAAAATTCCTTTATCTTTGTTTAAAACAGGGAGGAAAAAAAAAACACCTTAAACCTCCTAAATGTTGATGAGTTAAACAGGATGATAATATTTACTCCCCGTTATCGCCCTGTATTTTATTTAATGTCATGAGTGTAGGGTGTGGACAGGAAGAGGCAAACAGAGTTTTGCAGTTATGCTGGGTAATTAATAAGTTATGCGTGGACCTGGGATATTAGGGTTGTAAATCACAATGAGAGATGTAAAAATGTTAGGCGGAAAGTAAAGCAGAAAGCCCAACTGGGACAGTGAATTAGAGATTAAGCTGGGGGAGGTAGAAAGGCAGGCCAAGAACATACACAGAGAGAGAAAATAGCAGAGAATCCCTCCAAATAAGAATTAACTGTTCCAGCATTCAGAAAGTATATATATATATATGGTGTGGAGAGGAAAAGGGGAATTTAGGTTATCTCAGTGCAGGCACCGCTCAGATTAGATCTTTTAAATCTGTCCTTCCCTGGGACACACACATTTACACTTCATTTCTATTACAAGCTTTTTGTGAAAAGGTAATGAATATTATTGAAAAAGCCTCACAGTTCTGACTCTTTATCTTTTTCATCCAGGTAGTATTCATCATCCGTGGTTGTGTCTGTGTCACAATCTGAGTCTACTGGGTCCTCCTCATAGATATTAAGCGGTTCCCTAGGAGATAAGCCATCCTCTGGCCCCTGAGTACCAGGAGAATTTGAGCTTAATGACTCTGATGGGTTGGGAGGGTTAATCACATCATCTTTCAGGAAGCCAGGGTTCTTAAGAAAACTTGGTTTCCATAATCTTCCCTGTGTGAGTGACCTCTTTACATTTTCCAAGAAAGCTAACTGTTGTTCTTTCCCGAAAATTCCATAGTCAATAGGTCTGGATATGGATGTTGCAGACCTGGGACCTGTTTTTGTCCTGCTGCTACTATACAAAGCCCAACTTTCATTTTCATCACAGGAAGGAAGTTCAGAAAAAGATCTGAATCTTCGACTATACCCATTGTTGACAGAGAATTCATTCCCAAGGGCCAGTGGACTCAGGGCATTGTCAATAGAAGTGCTTTCAGAAAAATGGCGCTCCCTGACTTTTGGAGGAAGACTTTTTCGTAGCAGATCACCCTGCACGTTAATGCTTTTTAAGCTCTTTGACCGATAGAGGTGTGGCTCAGACTCCCTCTCCAGAGTTGAAGCACTCTTTCGTTGCTGCTGAGAACTGGCCCGTGGGATGCTTATTCTAGGTTTCTGTGCAGGCTCCAATGGAAAAGGAGGGCTCAGCCTCCTCTGATGGTCAGAGAAATCTGCTTTCCTGAGGTTGCTGAACGTGAGCTGGGCTGGGGCTCCTGATTCTCTTTCCAAACTCTGGGCTACTGTTATACCTTGAGAATTCTCATGCCTGGGTGGTGACTCTGAGATATTTTTAAACTCATTCTGACGTACTTGTGAAATGCTACTAGACTTCAGACTGCTGAAGAGTGCAGAAGGTTCTCTGTTGGATATTACAGTAACCTGGAGAGGATTATCAGAATTCCTGACATTGACTCCATCATTACTCAACCTGCTTTCACCTGTGGATTCTGAAGACTTTGGAGTAGGCTCAGGGGACAGTGGGCTACACTCCAGCGTGCCAAGAGATAAATGGCCAAAGCCAGACCTGCTCCCACTTTTCGGGAAGATAGTAGCTACATGTCTTCTAGGGCTTAAATCTTTAGCTGGGAATTTTCTACTTGCTTTAGACATGGCTGTGAATCTGTGTTTAACTGATGATCTGTTTTCCTCTTTTTCTAGATCATCTGAGAAAAACTTCTGCATTTCATCTTTAGCCTTCCTGCTCTCTGTCATATTTATCTCCTGACTTCTTGGAGGTAATTCTCTGGTTTCAGACTGCAAACTCTCTAAGTCTGGTTCACCCGACTGAGTCTCCTCAACAAGCTGTAGTTTTTGCAATGCTGGAGTAAGAGCAAAGACTTGGTTCTCTGAGTCGGGAAGTGTTTCATTAGTCATTTTTTGGCAATTGGTTCCAATTTCCCCTCTGCCTTCCCTAGGATGTGATCCATTGGAACTATCATCTACAGCTCTGGCTCTCTGGTCTTTGTGAGGGCACTTCCCACTTCCAGTAGATGTAATGGCTATACCACTACCTGCATACTCCCCAGAGCTTCTGGTTTGGGAATTTTCAATATTATTACTATCTTCTGAATGGGCTAGGAGACACGAGGGACCACTGTTACCTGCATTAATGGATGGTTGACAATTTTCAGATTTTTCTTCTGAAATATTTTTTCCCTGAAGCATCAATGAAGGATACAGGGTTTCACTTTGCAATTTCCCCCCTCTTTCTCTCCTGCTTTGTGAATCACCTAGAGGTGTTTTAGCTAAATTATTGACATGATTGTTCTTTTGAGCAGAACAGATTGGCATCTGTAGATTTTCGGGTGAAGTTATTCTTGACTGCTCTTGTGTAGAATAATTTGGTTTGTCTTTTTCTAAAGCATTAGGAAATGTTTCAGCCTCCACTTGAAGTGCTTCTGTAAGTGAATCGGTATTTTGTGTATACTGTTGAAGGAGGTTACAGAATTTTTTGCTGGGTTTCCTTGGTAAAGTGTAATATATTGAAACCACCTCAAGACATTTTACATTATCTTCATCACCAGAAACAGAAAACATACTAGTAGTCTTAAATTTGTGTAATGTTTCCCCACTTTCTTTTCCTGACAAGTCTGAACAAAAGGGTAAAGGGTCTTCATTTGAAAAGGAAAATACACTTGTCCTAGAAGCAGCAATTTTACCATCCTTTTCAGAGCATTCTTGAGAGTATTCCTTTTGGTGGTGTCTTTTAGTTAAAGAACCATCTCTAACAGATAAGTCACTTTCCACAGGGTTAATGGTTCTCTCCCAAGGCCGTGGTATTATAGGAGAAATATCCGTGCCTGAGACCAATGACTTTTTCCCTTCATCTCTTTCAGTCGAGGCATATGGATCCCCTGGAGGACTTGACATAGCCTTGTTGATGAGGAATGGAAGTGGTCCTTTTCTAACAGAAGCAGATCCAGTGATTTTCATATTTGTCATCCTCACTGTGGCTTCAGGTGCTACTGGGACTGAGTCTGGCATGACTTTAGAACATTCACTCACTGACTCAGGGGAATCGGGGCTGAATTTGTTTGATGTGCACTTCCCCACTGGATCTTCCACATTATTTTTGATCTGGAATGGAAGTGGCCCCTTCCTAAATGAAGCAGCCATTATCTTACTTCCTGACTGCCTGCTATTTATGAGAAAACTGGTTGATTTCCTTGGCAAAGTACAATAAATGGTGTCAAGCTCCGAAGCTTTGGAGTTGCTCTGATTCATCTCCGTGAGACTACTGCTATGGCTTGTGGGTTCTGATGTACTTTCTGTTTTGCTTAACTTTTCAATGCAGGATACGCGTCGTCTTACTTTTCCTTTTCCCTTTCCACCCCTGAAAGGAGAGTGTGAATGGCACTTGACGACATCAACCACTTCGTCATGTGTAGGCATGTGACTATCATGACTCTCTTGGTTTTCTGAGGGGCTTACAGAAAACTGACTATTTTGACTCTTCCTAGAATTGTCTTTTTCTTCTCTTTCTCCCACAAATGGATCTTTGTCTGAAGGACTTCTGGAGGACCGTGTAGTAGGTGGAATCACAAGAGCCTCAAGGAAAGAATTATTTGATGGTGAGGAAGGTGGTACTCCACCTACAGAACCACATGAGATCTTGTGGCCAGCAGCCGACTTGCTACAGCTGGTGGAATGAGTTGTGGCACATTGTTCTCCCTCGGTTTCTGAAATAACCGGCTTTTCTGGAGGTTGTGCATTTTGATTATCAGTAGGTTCAGAGCTCTGGTGGTTATTTGCAGTAATGCCTGAAATATCTTCATTTCTTACTGTTAATTCCTGGTGACAACCTTGATTTGGCCTGGGAAAAGACGGTGTTCTGCTTTCTTGAACAAAAGGAAGGGGAGCTGCCAAGCCAAGTTTTCCATTCCCAGTAAACCTCTTATCTTTTTTATGTTCATTGGATTTATCTTTGTGTGGTATGTACACTTTGGAGCTATCTTTCCTGGAAAACACTCTGGGTGACCTTTTTGAACCTGCTGTGGTAGGTACATTAAAACCAAACATGTTGCTCTTGGCTGAATCCTGGGAGAGGGGATTTTGAAAATCAGGTAAAGGGTTAGAGGTCACTATCTGTGAAACAGGTTGGGGTATTTCACCTGTCATGTTTATCTGGTCCATCTCGTTTAGCTGTTTGTCTTCTTCTGAAATAGATTCATTTAAGTCTTTCTCATTATTCACTTCTATGACCAAGCTATCAGGCTGGCTTTCAGCAAGAGGCGGAGAACCAGCTGAATCACTGTTGGTCACAATGACTGCTGTATGGCTTCTTACTGGACAAGAGGCAGGCTTATCAGGAATAATTTTCTGCAAAGTGACTGTGGGATTCTGAAAATTCGGACTCTGAGGATTCCCTTTGTTATCAGGAATCTGGGGGAAGGAAGTTTTGAATGAGGATGTGACAGTCTTAGCAATTCCAAATGAATGAGGTTCTTTGTTTATATGTACTTCTACAGGAGAACTGTGCTGTTGATATTCCAGCCCGCCAGATCTGATGTGATAGCTTGAACCAGACATGGAGCAAATATCTGGTGTGCTGAAATGAGGACTCAACTGGTTCCCATTACCTTGTGATACCTCCATGCTCTCTGGCATGGATGTCTGAAAATTAAACTGCCAGGGATGTGGCTCTTCTTGGCCTCTAGAAACATTTGTTTCATAACTAGAAGAAAATGATTCCCAGCATTCAGAAGAAACACTACGGCCATGAACAGCTGATGCACTATTTGCTTCAATGGAAGTCATTTCAAAGTCTCTATCAGAAGTGAAAGATTTCCTGCTTTGATGAAAGTCAGACCAGGAAGAATGTTTTTCCTGTTGGCCCCAAAAAGGACTTTGTCCAAATCTCTGTTCTCTGCTTCGTCCAAAGGTATTGCTAAAGAAAGACCTGGCAAATGGGTTGTCTTGATGGTAGAATGGCATATTCTCTGAGTTCTCAAATGTGTCAGGACTCATTGCATTATCCACGGGAGTATTTAAACTAATACTTCGGTAAACATTCTGTGAATGGTACGATTCATATCTCCTATTCTCCTGAGGACACCTAGGATACATATACTGGTCAGCAGGATCAATTTCCATTGGTGATGGTGCTCTCAGGAACTCTTCCTGGTTCTGCCTATCTCTGGAAGAATCTGGTCTATTCCATATGATGGATGATAAAGGAGTTCTCTTTGGGCTTTGTTGGTGCCTTGGTGGTACAAATCCACTCTCGTTCTGAACTGTGGATGGAAAATGTAAGCTCCTTGCTGTGAAATGGCCTGTAGCTGGTAAGGCTAATCGTTGCCTGCTGTCAAAACACAGAGAAGTACTACCAAAAGTGTTCTTTTGCACATAATCTTCTTTTACGACTCTGGGCTCCCTTGTCCTGTACATATCATAAATTGTCCTTGTCCTAGGAGAAAAGGTTTTAAAACCTTCCCTAGGAATTCTTGGTCTTAGGATGTCATAGATAGACATATTGGAAGTCTCATTATAGTGATTTTTGTGAATTCCTGTGATGGTATCATCTCTGTTCCCACTGGAGTAAAAATGACTGAACTGTGTTCTTGATCCATAGTTGAGGGGTGTTCTGGTATTCACTGAGCTTGCAGATTGTTCCTGAGCCAGTTTGCTATCCAAATCATCTAAAACTAAAAGGAGAATATGAATTAACTTTTTTGTATATGATTTTACAGTTTAGTAACTTGAGTTGTTGAGTGGCCCTCTTTAAGAAACATAATCATTCATAATTTTATTTTTACCATATTATCATAAACGTGATGACATTAATTTTAATTATGTTTTTAAGATAGTCTGACTTTTACAAGACTGTAATGGAAGTTTCTTTTTCATACTTTTTCAAAGTAAATCTTCAATAATGCCTTAAGGACAAAAAGCTATATTTTGTCTAACAATGAATTTTAATCATGGTTTCTTTCAGTGCATTTATAGTGCACTGAATTTTTTATGAAAGATATTAGCCAATAATAAAATGGAATTAATAATGCAGATTGCCATATTGGTTCTTCCACTGAATAACTAGACAGCTATAAGTATAATTAAACCACATCTTTCTGTTTCTTTCATGCCACTAGGTTGCTATAATATTTCCACTTATGTATATCTCATGGAATTGTAATCAAAATGAGAGTCTGTAACAGCATGTGATTTCTCAGTTGTATTGTTTGGAAAACAGTATTAACATCAAAAGTTTAGCACATAATTTATAAACATACTTAGTTTACAAACTAAGGATAGATTTGAGCAATACATATAATTAAAAGCTATGTACAATGTTATTAAATGATATGCTAATGATAGATTGTTTTTCCTGGAAAAATTAAGACCCATTAGTCCTCCTATAATACAATACTTTCTATAATAACTCTAAGTTCTTAATATATTAAACACTTAATATTAACTCATTAAATCCTCACATAACCTTACCAGATTGGTACTATTACTATTCTCATTGTATAATGAGTAAACTCAAGCATGAATAGATTAAGTAAATTGCTAGGATCAGAATATGCTGGGCTTTGAACCCAGACAGTCTGTCTCCTGAGTCCATGCACACAACCACTGTACAATGCAACCTCTGTGCTATAAAAACTCACTTTTTATTTTTTGCTCTTTGTGAACTATAAAGATGATTTCACTATGAGATGAACTCATAGTTGTTACAAAAATATGAAGTTGCTGTCGTCAAACAATGATTACTGTTCTCTCAGTAACAAGGTCAAAGGGTGGCATCCAAGACAGGGCCCACTAACCTCCTTACAATATTGAGGACCTAGGCCGAGCCAAGACCAAGGGCTCATGCTTACTA
The DNA here is from genome assembly GCA_963574885.1 of Lepilemur ruficaudatus. Lineage (NCBI taxonomy): Eukaryota > Metazoa > Chordata > Mammalia > Primates > Lepilemuridae > Lepilemur > Lepilemur ruficaudatus. Next base: position 929 of record CAUYRT010025969.1, on the reverse strand, counting down.
GGACCATGGTCTCTGTGATCTCAGACAAGTCACAGCATATTTTCAGTGACATGGTTGGTATTTCTTAAACTGTGTTTATTTAATCATATCTGACATCTTTTCCTCAATAAAAACCTGTTAGACTTGGAATAGAACCATAATCTTTTCAGGTTTTTAGATTCTATAAGATCCACCCTGAAATATATATATTTTACCATATTCATATTATAATAAATATAAATAAGTTATATGTATTTATTAAAGAAATACTCATTGATGAAAATCAAATCTGAAATGAGAAATAAGTTATAGCATTGTTTAAATCACCGAAGAACGTTTTGGTTTACAGAAATCTTTCCTTCTGAGTTACATAAAATGGTTCGCTCTCCTTGGTTATTTTAAATTACTAGTCATTTAAAATTTTGATTTTTGTTTATGGCAGCGCAATTCATTATTGCTAGGTCATGGAAACAACCCAAGTGCCAGTCAATTCATGAGTGGATCATTAAAATCTGGTATATGTTCACAATGGAATATTACTCAATTTTAAGAAATGACAATGAGTTAGCACCTCTTATATTATCCTGGATTAAGCTTGAACTCATTATTCGAAGTGAGGTGACACAAGACCTGAAGAATGGGCCCCACTTGTACTCGCCATCAAACTGATATTGACTGATTAACACTATGGTGCTTAAATGGTGGGAGTGATCACTAGGGATTTGGGGGATGGGGAGTAAACCCACATCTGAGCAATGTGGTGGGCACTGTGGAGGGGTGGGACATGCTTGGAAAGTAGTTGGGGAGCGGAATTAGGGGTCTCAATAGGGGAAAGGAATTCCTCTAAAACTGATTTATGTGATTAACTGTACACCTCAGTAAATTCACTGAAAATCATTTAATTGTACACTTAAAACGGAGTAAACGCATGATATGTAAAGTATACTTCA
>CAUYRT010025968.1:0-68260 GCA_963574885.1 Lepilemur ruficaudatus | reverse complement strand
TCATCGGTGGTTCTGTTATTTGTAGACAAAGCTACCTACGTGTTGCCTTTCTTCCCTACTTAAGCCAATTTGCTTTTGATTTTCTAGTACCAAAAAAATAAAGAATAAATATGAAGAATAAACAGTGAAGTTCATGGAACTTAGAGTTTTTGGAGGGAGTCAGACAGTCAACAGACGGAAACAGAGACAGATATCTAATCCCTGCTCTGTTAAGTGCTGGGGAGGAAAGGATGAGCTACTACACAAGAATTGTGCCCTAGAGAGCAGAGAAGCCATTGAGCAGAGATGGGAAGGAGGGCGGACAGGATCGGGCAGGGCCAAGGAGAACATCAGACGCGGCTGCTGGGGCATCAGAGCCTAGGCATGAGCCTCAGTGTTTGGCAACTGCTTAATTCAAAGGTGAAAAATAATGACAAGTGTGTCAGACTGGCTGTCCTGAAGAGCCTCCTGCTACAAAATAACTAGATCCTGCATAGGATATAATTCACAGGGCCCGGCTGGGTTTATGGAACATAAAGGAAATTGCTGCAGGAGCATGAACCGGGAGCTGAAACTAATGAAAAAGGGAAGGCCAGGAACTCGAAGTGGGAGCTGCTGGCCGGTGGAAAACTGTGGGCCACCTGCTGCAGGTGAATGCAAAGGCGGCTGAGGAGGAGAGGCTGGCGCCAGCAGCATCTGCTGCACAGACTGTTCAGCTGGGAGGGAGCATGTGCCCATTCGGTGCCAGGCACTGCACACTGCGTAAGACAGACGAGATCCCTGCTGTCACAGGGCCAGCAGGAACTGGCAATCTCACAGGGCAGAGAGACAATAAGGAAGGAACAAAACAATAACTTCAGATAGTGGTGAATATGATGAAATTAAAGACCAGGTATCGTGGCTCACGCCCGTAATCCCAGCACTTTGGGAGGCCGAGGCAGGAGGATCACTTGAGGCCAGGAGTTCAAGACCAGCCTGGGCAACATAGTGAGACCCTGTCTCTACAAAAAATAAGTAATCAGCCAGGTATAGTAGTCCCAAATACTAGGGAGTTTGAGGCAGGAGGATCACTTGAGCCCAGGAGTTGGTGGTTACAGTGAGCTATGATCACGCCACTGTGCAACATAGAGTGAGACAGAGCAAGACCCTGTCTCAAAAGAAAGGAAGGAAGGAAGGCAGGGAGGGAGAGAGGGAAGGAGGGAGGAAAAGGGGAATAAATTAAGAAATTTAAAAGAGCACATTGTGGTAAGGAATAATTAGGCAGTGAGGGGTTTGGGGAGCTACTTTAGGTGGGGTGATCAGGAAAGGCCTCTCTGAAAAGGTGGCATTTCAGTTAAGAAGGAGCCAGCCATGCAAAGTTCTAGGGTGGTAGAACTTTCCAGATCTAGAAGCCCTTGCCCTAAGTCTAGAAACTGATCCGAAAGCTTCTGAGAGGAAGCTGAGCCTAGGACTGGGATGTGTCTGCCTTTATTGTCAGGGTGTCTCGGCCAGGGTGCCCACGACATAGGACAATGCGAGAGGGAAGGACATGGCCAGCTCTTCAGCTCTTCCCTCCTGGGCACCTGCTTTGGTGCAGTTTGGCCAGAGAGCAGAGGGGCCGCTTACGCTCAGATATGCTTTGTGAACCCAGAGGAAGGAGCTCTGTTAATATTGCCTACCTGGGGTGGGGACGGGAAGGGGAGGTGAGAGATTGTTAAATCTGTACTGTTTCAGTGCTGCGTTAACTTCCTCACTTTGGAAGATAAATTTAATAAAAGGTATGTTAATTTTTAATCTGCACTGTCAGATGATAAATACAAATTACCGATCAAAAAGAACAAATGAGGATTTTCAAAGATGTAAGGGCTTACGGGTCTAAAGAGTATTGTCAGCCTCCCCATCCCACAGGCTTTTCCCTATTTTTATGGAAAAGAGCTGACAGCCATCCTATGAAACAGCACTTATAACAGAAATAGCAGCTGTCCAGTGAAAGTTCTGCACCCAAAATGATTTCCAAAGGTTAAAAAAAAGTATTCGTTTGGGGACATTTTGCAACATGCTGAAGGCCTGTGCTTCACATCTCCAAACCTTTTCCCCATTGGCTTTTCTTTCATTTTCTAACATTAAAGAGAATGTGTAAATAAATGGAAAGAGCCACTAAATCAAAAAAAAGTTTCTAATGTCTCTCATGTCAGGAAAACAGGGTGCACTGATATGAGCACGCCTGTAAACATTCATGATCGGCTCCAGCCTCATCGCCTCCGCAGTGCCGTAGACCGGCGCTTCCCCAAATCCATGCACATTCGCATCACCTGGGGACTGTGTTAAAAATACAGATTCTGATTCAGTAGGTCTGAGATGGGGCCTCTAACTGTATCACACGTTTCTAACAAGCTCCCAGGAGATACCCATGCTGCTGATCACGGACCACACATGGAACTGCCAGACTTAAGAGATACAGAACAGTTTAAATATGTTTACTCAACCCTGAAAGCCAGGGAATCTTTCTTTTCATTACTATTATTGAGATAAAATTTACAGACCATAAAATTCATACTTTGAAAGAATACAATTCAGTGGTATTTGTTACATTCACAGAGTCATGCAACCATCGCCACAATCAATTATAGAACATTTTCATCACTCCAGAAAATAAAACCTCACACCCAGTAACAGTCATTCTCTATTCTCCCAGTCCTCCCCCCACCCCCAGCCCCGGGGCAACGACTAGCCTATTTTCTGTTTTTACAGATTTGTCTATTCTGGACATTCCATATGGATGAAATCATACAAATGCTGTCTCTGTGTCTGGATGCTTTCATTCAGCACAATGTTTGCAAGGCTTACCCGTGTTGCAGCTCGTATCACTACTTCGTTCCTTTTTCTGGCCAAATAATATTCCGTATGGATGTACCACATTCCGTTTATCCATTCATCAGTTGATTTCCACCTTTTTGCTATGATAATGGAGTTGCTGGCATTTTTCAGGAGTGCAAAGGGACCCCTATTCTTGTGTCACAATCACCTGTTCCTCCAGGAGCAGTCCCTGTTACCTGACCTGCAATGCTGTTTGCTCTGGGCAGAGGTGGGAGCTGCAGAGGGGCAGATCTCGTCCCCAGTCTGGGCTGAGACAAGAAGGCTGGTGCTGTCTGCACAGGGCTGCGTCTGCCCCGGGGAAGTCATCAGCCTTCAGGGGCGTGTGTTTCTCAACAATCCTGATTTCCGATTCCTCGCCACATTTAGTTTTAATATAATTTAGTCGGGCGGTCTGAGAGCACTAGCATCACCATTTTAAAAAATAATTTATTTTGAAACAGTTTCAAACTTACAGAAGTTGTAAAAAGGACGCAAAGAGCCCCAACATCCTCAACTGTTAATGTTGCATTTGTGCCTCCATCTCCTCTCGCTACAGGTGCCACTTACCATTGTCCTCTACTTGAGGTCATGTTGCCCACTGAATGCTTCTCTTTCCTCGCCGTGTTTTCCTCCCAAACAAGGACTGTTTCCTGCATAACTACCATACACCATCCCGAACACAAAAATCAACACTACACAATGCTCCCATCCAGTCCTCAAAGCCCATTCAAATTTTGCCATTTGTCCCAACAGTGTCCTGAGATCCCACCCAGTTTCCAACTGCATTACACCGCCGGCTTTCCTGGTTCTCCAGCTTGTAGACACCATGTCTTGAGATTTCTCAGCTTCCATAATTGCATGAGCCAAGGCCCTGACTCAATCTCCTCTTATATGTCTCTATATATCCTATTGGATCTGCTCCTCTGCAGAACCATGACTAATACATCCTCTTTCCATATTTATAAATTCCTTCTCAACAGTGAGAAACCTGGTTCCCATTATCATCGATATATTTCTTTATTTGCCTAATCTTCCTGTACCAACCTGCTTGGCCCTCTGGCTTTCACACTTAGCTGCAATTGCTGGTGACTCACTCTCAGCTAGTTATTATCTTGTTTCAGGGTGTTAATCAAGCTTGGCTATAGCCCTAGAGTTGCTATTTCTTTTATGTCTCTAACACCTGATACATCACAGCTAATCATTTCCTTCACTGAGGTACCATCTGAGCTCACTACCCCCAAAAGTTTTAACAATTGCAGAGCCACCCTGTGCCAGCGACAATCTATGTACCACCTGCCACCAGTGATAGTGTCCTCATTGCCAGTCAGGTGGCATTGACTCAGCTCCCAAACCCCATCCTATTATTTTTTTGAACCACCCCACTTCTGGTACCAACTGTCACAGGTTGGGTTCTCCAGGAAGCAGGCTGTAAAATAGGTGGGAAGGCAGGAGTTTTGTTAGGGAGCGAGCCTATTACACAAGGGAAGGAAACAGGATTGGCCAGAGGGAAAAGTTGAGTTTCATACCACCCATCTCTCTTCAGCTGAGGCAATCCCCAAAGGGACAGGCAGCTATGGGCCATCTGCTGGCAGCACTTCCAGCCACTGGGGGAACAAGTTCTTTTTTCCCTGGACAGCACATCACAGGCTGCACCAGAGCATCGTCGAGGCTGTTCTTAACCACAAATGAATCGTCTCTGCTTCATCTATACATTGATTCTCAAAAGTGAAAATCAATGAGGAATGTTTTTCTTCTTGGGTTTGTGTGAATATTGTTTAATGCAGAGCTAGTGAGCGATGTGACTACGGATCGTGTTTTCTTTCTTTTACTTTTGCTTTCCTCTACACTTTCTGATTGCTTTTGTTGCACTATTTGAGGAAATATATCGGCAACTTTTCCAACTTCTTCATCTCATCTACTATTCCCTTTTTGTTCTGGAGACCTCCACCCCGGGGCCCTCTGTCTGCCCCTTCGATTTGGATGAGCTGCCATTCCAGCCTTGATGCACGGTTGTCACCATGGGGTGTCCCTTCACTGCCGTCCTCTGTGAAATTCGTTGCTTTCTGGGTGCCATATATAAAACCCTTTCTACTTTATGCCCTGGCTTTGCAGAGGTACTTTCTTAGAAGAGATGTAAGGGAGGCAAGTTGTATGAGTCTGAAAAATGTCTTTATTCTGCCCTTCCTTTGGTTGATTATCTGACTGAGTATAGAGTTTTGAGTTGAGAATAACTTTTCATCAGAAATGTAAAGGCATTGTTCCATTGTCTGCTTGAAATGGATTTTGATTCAACATTCACTCAACAGATATCCCAGGAATGCTCTAGGCACTGGAGATACTGATGCTTTTCAACTTACGATGGGGTTATATCCCAATAAACCCAGCATAAGTTGAAAATATTGTAAGTTGAAAATGCATTTAATACACCTAACCTACCAAACATCATATTAATAGCGTAGCCTAGCCTACCTTAAATGCTCAGAACACTTATATTAGCCCACACTCAGGCAAAACCATCTAACACAAAGCCTATTTTATAATAAAGTGTTGAATAGCTTATATAACTTATTGAATATTGTACTGAAAGTGAAAAACAGAATGGCTGTATGGGTACTCAAGGTATGATTTCTACTGAATGTGTGTTGCTTTCACACCATCTCACGGTAAATTATAAGTCAAACTATTTTAAGTTCAGGACTGTCTGTATAATGATGAAGAAAAAGTCCCTACTCTTAGAGATAATAAACCAAAAAAAAAAAAATAAGGAATAAGATTTGGCAATTATAAGTGCTATGAAGAATTTAAATAAGGCTAAGGGTACAAACAGGGACTGGGAATTATTTTAGATATGATGGGCCTTTTCTGAGGAGGTGACATTTAAGACGATGCTTGAATCATGAGAAGGAATGCATCGTGCAGAGATACAGGGAAATCACGTTGTAGTCAACGGCAACGGCAAAGAAAAGTCTCTGAGGTTAACTTGAGTCTAGCACATTCAGGAAACGTGGAGGCACACGCAGCGGGAGTGTGGCAGACGGGAGGATGCTAGAAAAGGAGTCTGGCTCTGAGTCTCCTTCCTCTGCAAGTGTAGGGTAGGGAAATCTTTTCCTGTATCTTCTAGGTTCAGCAGCTGGGGGCAGCGGGGGGGGGGGGAATTAAACTGACAACAGCCAGATTAATGGAGAAAAAGACATACAAAATTACTAATTTTTAATTTTATGTGCTCAGGGGCATCTTAGAAAAAAGTGTACACCCAAAAGAGTGGTGCAATTCGAGAGCTTATATTCTAATAGGGGAAAGGGAGGTGGAGAAAGGCCACTTCTGGGAGAGCAGATGAGGTGTTGAAAGAAGAATGGGCCTCAGGGGGACCCTGGGGCTTTGTGGCACTGTCTGTCTGGGTGTGGTCCTAACTTCTAATCTCTTCTCTCTGATAAGAGTCAATCTTCCCTTGGTTTTTTTTTTTTTTTTTTTTTGCTTTTTGTTTTTTGTTTTGTTTTGTTTTGTTTTTGAGACAGAGTCTCACTCTGCTGCCGGGGCTAGAGTGCCCTGGCGTCAGCCTAGCTCACAGCAACCTCAGACTCCTGGACTCAAGCAGTCCTTCTGCCTCAGCCTCCCGAGTAGCTGAGACTACAGGCAAGCGCCACCATGCCCGGCTAATTTTTTCTATATATTTTTAGTTGACCAATTAATTTCTTTCTATTTTTTTAATAGAGACAGGGTCTCACTCTTGCTCAGGCTAGTTTCGAACTCCTGACCTTGAGTGATCCTCCCGCCTCAGCCTCCCAGAGTGCTAGGATTACAGGTGTGAGCCACAGCGCCCGGCCTAATCTTCCCTTGTTGATGAAAGTTGCAGGGACGGGATTTATATGACATTTGAGTTCTTTTTTTGGAGGACCTGCTTTTATGCAGATAAAGGGAGTTTGGAGAAAGTCTTTTCCTGATTTGTTGATTCTCAAATGTCTTCAGCTCCCAAAATAATCTTTATGCCATTGCGGCACATTCCCGACCCCTTTGTAAATTATCTGTTTTGTTTTGTTTTCTGGAAACATTTAGGGTAGGTGGTGGATTAAAGATGGCCACAAATTCTCTGACATTCCTCCCATCAAAATGTGGCATCTGTGTCTCCTCCCTCTTAATCTGGGATCTGTGACTGCCTGACCAATAAAATACAGCAGAAGTGACAGTGCCAGTTTTTAGAGCCAAGCCATAAGAGATTGGCAGCTTCTATTTTTTGTGTGTGTTGGAACAGTTACTCTTGGAACCCATCCACCACGCTATAAGGAGCTCAAGACATACAAAGGCCACGTGTAGGTCACAGACGAGCTCCCAGCCAAAACCTAGATCACCTGCAAGCCACATGCATGAACCATTTTGGATTTTCAGCTCAAGGAGCCTTCGGATAATTCCAGCTCTACCTGCTGTCTGACTGCAGCCACATAAGAGCACTGTCCCCGCAGGAGAACCACCCAGCTGAACCCAACCGACCCACAGAACTGTGAGAGAGATTTTTACTTACTGTGCTCGGCACCTGGGGGCCCTTTCAAACTGGAGATTCGCCTCTTTCACCCTTGGGAAGTATTCTTACGTCACTTCCTTGATGTTTTCTTCCTCCTACGTTTCTGTTTCGGGTCTGCATCTCCCGCCGCCACTCAGATGGGGGCCTCATGGATGATTGATTCTCCAAGACTCTAGTATTTTTTAATTTTTAAAATCTTCCTTTAACTCCATTTTTGAGATATTTTACTAAGTTTACCCTCAACCTTCTATTGACTTTTTAAATTTCAGAATATAGGAAAGATTTTGTTCTTGGTTTTGATTTTGCTTTTGCCTGGTTGGCAGGTACTGGGGTGGGGCAAGGAGTAGGCTCCACTTAGGCTTATTTTTAATTTTCGGCCCCAAGTTCTGCTCCTTCCGTTGTTACTGGTGTTTCAGAGCCCAGCCTGGGTCTGCAGGGTGTTTGGGGGCTGGGCCCCTTCATCCCCCCTCCACCCCGAGGGCGCTAGGCTGAGCCCTCAATTCCCAGCCCTCCCGCCTGCGTTCCATCATCCACAGACACGGAGACAGCTCTTATCAGCAGATGTTCCTCTCCGGTTCCCTACATTATTGTCTCGCCACACTTTTTAAAATAAAAAACTCTTTGCTATCGCTTTCAAGAAGTCTCTTGAAGGAAAGGAGTTAAATTTGTGTGTTCTGTCTGCTTCAGTAATGGGAGTTCCCCTCCACCCCCACCGTGTATGGAGATAATGAACCTTAAACAGTATCTGTTTATTTCTATAAATCCACCTGTTTACTGTGGTACTAAAGATTACTTTGAATTTACTTTCCCCTCAGAACTTTTAAATAACCAGCAGTTCTAAGCACTGCATGGGAGATGTTTTGTTTTCCTTGTGTTCTCTGCTGTATGCTCGTAATTTTCAGCAAGACTGTGTTTATGTGAGTTTCAATGGGGCAAATATGACGTTACATGAAATAAAAAACATAAATAAAACCTGACTTTATGGGCAAATCTTGAAATAATTCAAATCTCCCCAAATTTAAAAAAAAAAAAAAAGCTTTTGCTTTTCCTTATTAATTAATGTGTTGGTCAAGAATCATTTCAAAGCTAAGAGGCTGGATGAGTGACAGAAACCACGCACAGTATTGCCATGTGGGGGCGCCACTTCAGCTGGGAAACAGGCGTCCGCGGGTTCTTGTCAGCATGGTGGGAACCACACTGCTGTTCACAGGGATCAGAACCTTGGCTGGTAATATCAGTGTAATTAAAAACTGTTTTATATCTCAAAGCAATTTCACCAAAGTGTTACGTGTCGTTGCTAGTGGGAGGATGAAGAAACAGTCCCTGGATCAATAAAGTGGGAACAGGAGTTACATACGCTAGAAAGCCGTGAAGGAGCCTCCCAGACAGCCCTTCACAATATGCCAGGCTGTTCACTGGGGAAACGTCTGTACGAGAGGTGATGCTGAGAAAATTTTAAAAGCTTAAGGTTTTTAAGAGCTGAAGGCGCTAAGGTGAAAATGTACCAGATGGTCGTAGATACGGGCTCTCGAAGGCAGTCCCTTTACTTTTATGCTTGTTCCTACAGGAACAGTTGACTTAAATTATTTATGTTGAATTACTCAAGAACTTCAAAACAAAGTTGTAAAATGTGATTGCCCTGAACACGTCAATTCCTGAGTAGGGATTTTCCATTTTTTGGAGGGTTTTTGTAAACATCGTCTTGTTCCGTCACACTGGGCCCGTGAAGAAGTGGGTGTGGAAGGCGTGGAGCTTGGGCGACTGATCCAAGTCACTGCCAGAGAGTAGATGAATCAGGACTGAACATCGAACCCGAGGCCCTTCCTTCAAAACTCTGTGGGAGGCCCGTGGGCATTATAGGTTTTAGTTATTGTAAAACTTTCGTCTTCTTAAGGAAGACGACTCAATCAAAACTTTTAAATATGTGAAGAAGAATGGGTTACAGTCAGTTGAAATCAGCACTCTGAAGAGTAGAATAATTTTGAACATTAAATATTTCTGATGAAAATTAGATTAACTTTTAAATTTTCTTCGAAAAATTACTATAGTCACATGAGATACAATTCCTAGACTAGAAAAGAAAAATACGCGAGGAGGCAATAATCCTCTTTCCCTGTTCCCTAGCCCAGCCATTGTTACTCATTTCTTGAGTGAATTTCCAGAGTCATTTATGTAATATAGTATAGTGTATGGTTATATTTAGATCATAGCCTTTATATATTATGTACATGTAGTATATGCACTAAATTTATACTCTTTCCTTTTTTCTTTTTTTTTTTTATTACACAAGTGATAGTGTACCACACACATTGTTCTGTACCTTAATTTTTTTCACTTGATGTGTCTTGGAGCGTTTTCAGTGTTCGTATATACAGAGCTCCACACCCTTCCTAACAGTTGCTCAGTTTTCTACTGTATGGTTGCACCTTTAATTCATTAAATACTGATGGAATTTTAGGTAACTTGCTATTTAGAATTGTTCTAACAGTAACTGCTCGTTCTCCCTTTCTGAAGGGAGCAAATTGACCTTTGCAGGAATGACTCCTCCACACTGTGAGGTCAGCAGAGGCTGGCAACGTCCCTGTTACTAGAAGCACCACTCATTTATTGCTCTTTTTTTTTTTTAATTTTTTTTAAGCTTGCTTTGTTTTGAAAAGTGGCTAGTCCCAGCCAAAAATATAGAACTGCTCCAAGCAAATTAAATTGCAGCCCAAGGTAGTTGACACTGGCTTCTGATCCCAAATAAAATAGAGTGAGAAAAAGGCAGAGAGCTGGAGGCAGGTGGTACCTGCGGGCTCTCTGCTCCCTGTTACCCTCTCCCTCCAGGCTGCAGAGCCTTCTGGAAAGCTGCCGCCTGGCCTGGGTCAGATTGCTTACACTCCACTGCCTCACAGGCCAGCGTTCCCAACCTTAAGCCAATACACATTTATAGAACAATTCCATGTGATCCTGGGGAAGACAGACGGCGGGCAGAGGGCAGTGCTGAAGCGTAACCTCAGGGAGAGAGGGGCTCAACCCTCTCTGCTGTCGGTGCTGAGGGGGACACTGGGTAAGTCAGTCTCAGACCCGTAGCTTGCTCCTTTGATCAGCTTGTGGCTTTAAACCGGTTTGGCTACTGAGATTAGAGGGATGAATGCATTTCTTTTTTTCTCTCTTTCTTTTTTCTTTCTTCCTTTCTTCCTTCCTTCCTTTCAAGGTGAATTAAAGGCACATCTGCATCTTCCCTTACCCCCATTGTCTCTTAAGCCAAATGAACTGCACCACTTTTTCTTCTAGTAGGTTACTGGTTACTGTGGGTGGACTATGGCCCCATTAATCTAGACCTTAGTTTCTTTATTTGTAAAATGAGGGGTTGGACTAGATGATTACTGGGATTTCTTCTGGCCTCTGTCTCGGTTCTGCCCATTGCAAATTGTTATTGTCAAGTGTTTATGATTCTGCAGAAGGACGATTAAGAGAGATCCCTAATATGCCAAGACATTACGGGAAAAAGTTATTTTAAAACGCGTGATTGTGTTGACCTTGACATGTTTGCATAAGTATTTCTCTAGACTCTCACAAGTACCTTCTAGGACGTGTTTCTGATGTCACAGCTGCCAACTCAAGCTGCCAGTCGACCTTGACAAAAGCTGTGTTTCTGAGTTTGACTTGGTAGGACACAGGAGAGAGAGAATGTGTGCCCACACTGTTCTATACCATGTTCCACAAAACAGAAATGCACAGATTGAAATTGTTTATCTCACTTACACAGTTTATAATCTATTATGTAATATCCGCTTGTGTGTGCGTGTATATAGGGGCCGAAAATCTGCCCAGTTTTGCCTGCTGTTCCCAGATGAGCCCACCATCCTTTCTGTGAATACCTGTGGGCTCTTTGGGGATTTTCCTGTTCCTGGGTCTAGCTGACAGTGCGCTGTTGCTTCCTCCTGCACAGACGCCAACACTACTGGCCAGGTTCAAGGGATACCTAATAAGGCCTACTTTTGTTGTAAATGTCGTTCATAGGTTTTAGGGTTTCTATCTAGTTGCTCTGTCTATCTGAGCGGACTTGTAAAAATCTAAAAACTCTGCTGACCCCATCTTCCCAGAATTCTGCTTGTCAGGTTTAACTGCGAGCAGGGAGACCCGCTTGCTTTTGGGGCTGCTGCAATGGGTAGATGCGGGCGTGGCAAAAGCAGAGGGAAGGGAGAGGAAGCGGACAGCGGAAGAGACATTGCAAAGAAGGAATGCAGAGGGCTTGGAGAGTGCTTGCATAGGGAGAGATGAAAGAAATGAAGTGGAAGGAAACATCTAAGATAACCTTCATTTTTTCATTTCACTAAGCAAGCACTTTGAAGTGACCCCAGGTACTTAATGTACCAGCCCCTGGGACTGAGGGTGTGGCTGGACACCACACTGCCATAATCCCTGCCCTCCTTGAGCTCCTGGTCTAGTGAGGACAGACGCTGAGACGGCAGTCACTCCCAGGAGCAGAAGTACCAGTGATGGTCCCAGGCCCTCTAACGTGGGAAAGGCAAGAGAGGGGTTGGCTTGGGGGGAGGGATGTGGATTTACATTTCAAGAGGGAGAGGTAGAGTTAAAAATGCAGTTGGGGGAGGAGGAAGAAGTCAGGGCTGACCTTCTAGAATTAAAGGCTCCCCCGCCACCCAGTGGAGGGAGCATAGAAATAAATCAATGGAATGTCCAAGGAGAGGGCCAGGCTAGAAGGCCGACTTCTGAAGCTCATGGATGATTTTGCTGAGAGGGTGGGAGGAGGCGCTGGGGAAGGCAGAAGAGAGCAGGATTTTGCAGCACGTGTTAGGAAAGTCGCAGGTGGAGAGAGGCTCCGGGAGGCAGGTGGGGGCAGTGCCAGGTGCTGCAGAGCTGCTGAAAGAGGATGACAACTGAGACAAGCCTACAGTCTTGGGGTCATGAGCAACTTTTGAGTGTGGTTTCAATCAGGGAACATTTGGTTACAAGAAACAAACCCATTCAAAATGGGGGCATTTGTTGAGCAGACATAGCTCTGGGCTGCAGCAACTCTTCCCACCCCTGCTTCTCAGCAACCACCGGCTTCCTTCTGTCTGGAGGTGGACCAGTCTCCTCTGCGGGGCTCCTGGTCCAGCCCCTCCCCAGGCAGTATGCACAGGCTCTGGGCTTCTCTGCCACCGATCAGGGCCTCCAGTCCTCATTGCTGGATGACTAGGGCCTCCCTGGATCGACTTCCGGGGCCGAGATCAAATATCAAGACAGAAACCTGATTGGCCAAGTTTAGCCAGAATGTACCCCTGGTTCAATTAGCAGGGCCTAGGAGGTGGGTTGGTATGGCAGGCCAAGACCCTGCAGTCACTAGAGAGATGGGGGATGGGGGTGGGGGGAGGAAGAGTGACCAGCCGTTTGCAGAGTAAAGAGCAAAGGCAGCCGCTCTAAAGTTGCCGCTCACGTGTGTGGTTTCACGGGAGTGGAGAAGTGAAAGCTGAGTTGCAATGATGGGGTTCCTAGCTGGGTGCATAAGTGTGCAAGTGTGTACTTAATAGCCAGGGGTGTGCTGGCGTAGGGGACAGTCCCAGCGGCTAACAGGGAAGGGAGAGAGCCAGGGCGAATGCAGTCAAGGAGCCTGTGGAGGATTGGCCAGTGAGAAACCAAACTCACTCTCATGCTGATCCTGGCCCAACGCTCTGATTCCCAAGGAGGCCACAAGCCCAGGGGAGACTTGTCCATCTCAGCACAGGAGGTCCCATCCCACTCCCAAAGGCAGGGCATAGGACGAGACTTCAGGTGTAGAGACAGTGAGGCCGCGGTCAGACTCTGCCCTAGAAACCACAGGAGGGCTGCGCCCTGGGGGCTTGTCTGCGCCCTGTGTGGGTCACCAGACAATCCACTGTGCCCCTTGTCCTGGGGTCCTTACTTCAGCTGTGTTTGTAAGGGGTGGCTATCAATGTGTTTGCATAATCCTAGCCTGCAGGAGCAAGTTTGTTCCCGTGTTTCAATCTCGTGACATGCCTGTGTATAGCAGGAGCAACTCAAGAGAGTCGCCACCCTGCCAACATTTCATAAATGTTATTAATAAGGTGTTTAAAATCGACACGGCGGGGAGAGGCACTGTGATGAGTGACTACTCTGAGTTTGTGACCTAAAAAGGGGAAATTCTGCTCCACGCTCAAGTCAGGGAGCAGCCCGGGCAGAGCTCCGTGCCAGAACTGTGACGAGGTTAAACCCAGCAACATTGGCTGATGTTGTTGGAGCAAACAGAGCTAACCTAGTGTCGTCGGCCGCTTACAGAAAGCTCAGGAATGACAAAATTTGGTTGTGTCTCAGTATTCCAGGGCTCCAAAGAAATGTCCAAGCCCTACCGTCCTCAGAGCAGCTGCCTTTACTGCGTATTAAATCCCAAGTTGCAGGACGCAGGGCTGGAAGGTGTATTTCTTCCTGGTTGTGCTCATTTGCATGCGAAAGGACTTTGAAGGGCATGGAGGCCCGGGAAGCTCAAGAGGTCGTTTCTAAGTGGGGCCAAGATTTTCATTTTGAGGGGACATCGTTTTGTAGATGACTCTCTGAGCTAGAAAAACATGGCTCTGTATTCACTTTGGATTCCTAGGAACGATTCCTAGGAACACCCTTTTGCTGAGACCGGTAATGAGGTTCAAGTTAGAATCTGACAGAGTGATCTTGCCGCTTGTATTTCATAGCAAACAGATGAGACAACCAACCCCGGGATCCGGGCCGGTCACAAGATCACTGTCTCATGTGTTCCAGCTGTTTGAAGAGCATTTGGTGACACGACTGTTTGCACTGCATGGTGGAAGGTCCCCTGTCTGGCGTTTGTGGGGTGTGCCTCCCGCCCCAACCCCAGCCTGCCTTACAGCTCCGGGACTGTCCGTGCTTTGGCAAATGCCTCCTCCTCGTGCAGTGTAAACAAAGACTCAGGGTGACGTACGTTGGTCAACAGGTGTGGGAAATGGCCCTCCACACAAACAGATGCCAGCCTTGGAGAAGCGGCTAGAGAGAGAAGAAACAACACCCGCAGGCAATCAGCCTTTAGTTCCAGAGCTTTGGTCAGATGGGCAGATCTGAGTGGCATGGAATTCAGGAAGTTATCCTTTAAGAGATGTGTTCATACGTGGGAAGATCGGTCCTCGGGCCAAGTTCTAGGAGCCAGGAGTAGTGGTCAGACACGTGGTGGAAGGGACCAACCCAGCATGGATGAGGGAGAAGGGCTAAGCGAGGACCCAGGAAGCAACAGTGGGACTCAGAGGTCCGCTGGAGGCACGGGTCCCACGTCTGAGGTGCAACAGGGAATTCTGTTTGGAAAATGCAGACCATATTTCTCCTATATCCTTCACTATATGTATCCTCCAGAAATTTTCTATCTTTTCCACCATTACACCTGTCTTTTCCTGTAAATTATTTTTGTCACGGTTATAGGGGTTCTTTTTCTTAGAGATGAGGTCTCGCTATATTGCTCAGGCTGGTCTCGAACTGCAGGGCTCAAGGAGATCCTCCCACCTCAGCCTCCTGAGTAGCTGGGACTACAGATGTGCACGGATCACCACACCTATTGGCGTGTTTCTATTTCTCCTTGCATTTTCTTTAGTTTTTGCTTCATAAAGATGGTTGCTCTATTGGTAGATACACATTACTAAGTGCTATATATTCATTGCAAATTTTTGCTTTTAGCCTAAAAAAGCTTCCTTCTTTGTCACGTGTAATGTTTTTGGACTTGAATTCTACTTTGTCCGATATCAGGACCACCACCCCTGCTGTCTGTTAGTTTCCATTTGCCTGGTATATCTTTATCCCTCTCTTTATTTTTAGCCTTCCTGAATCAGTTTGTTTTAGGTATAGCTTTTGTACAGAGCATATAGTTAGGTCTTGTTTTTTGAGCCAAATTGAAAAATTTCCTTTTAGAAGGTGATTTAAGCCCACTCACATTTACCGATATGACTAACATGTTGGTCTCAACTCTTGCACGACGTTTTATAATTATGTGTGTTTTGTTGTATTTGCTATGTTTCTTTCTCTTTTAATAAGGTTTCTATTTTTGTTCTAGTGGTTTTGTTCTTTTACCTTTTTACAATGTGTTTAGTCCCCTGTTTTCTTATGTAATCTTTCACTGTCTGCTTTATAAGGGTATTCTCTGCCCAATATCCTGTAACACTCATCTATTGCCTGTACAACAATGAGCTTATTCGAATTTCCTCCCTCTCTCTCTCTCTCCTTCCAATGTTTTACATGAATTATTTCTACTTTGTTAAACCAAATCATGTTTGTGCATTGGCCTTCCGCCCTTGCCTTCACCCCTCGTTTTAGTCTTAGACGTACATTTACATATTTTAAAATCCTCACCTGGGTCCTTTTCCTAGTTCTCCCAGCATATCAGCTAGCAGATTGCCCAAGAAGGACTTTGGGTGCAGAATTCAGTAAGTTATTGTATGTTGAAAATTGTTTTTCTCTAACCTTGAAATATGAAGAATACCTTGGCTGGTGTTCTTGGTTCACACTTTAGTTCACTTGAGTTTTGTGGGCTTTTTTTTTTTTTTAAATACTGTTCCCTTGTTATCTTGCCTTATGTATTGGTTTTCAAAAAATAAGATGTCTGTCTATTAATAACTACTTTGGTTTTGTTAGTTATCTTTCATCTCTGAAATCTAACAGTTTACTAGGATATGTCTTTGGAATCATTTTCCCAGGTATCCAGTGAGTCCTTTCAATATGTGAATTCAGGTATTTTTCTGTTTCTGGGAAGTTTTCTTGGATCAAAGTTTTAAATGTTTTTTCTGTTCCATTGTTTTGTTTTTATTTCAGACATGCCATTACTCTTCTTTGCCTGTCTTTTGTTTTCTTACTTCTTCTCTGACTCTTTTTTATTTCTTTATGTTGTTTGTCATCCTCTTCATTGCCTTCCTGATTTTCTTCAATCCCTTTTACTGAATTTTTATCTGAAGCTATTCTCCCCCAGGTGCCTTGTGACTTATTGATTTCTGAGATAATTTTGTCTTTTTCCTATATTTCTTTCCTGAGTTCAATTGGCAGTCTCCTCCCTGATTTTTGTCCATTTCTATTTGCATTTTTGAGTTTCTGATTCAAGATATTTCACGTACACTCAAATGCTTATTTGAGAATATTTAATTGTGTTTGCAGTGCTGACTTACAATTTTGCTCTGCCTCATGGCTGGTCTTGGGGTGTGAGGAAGATTATCCTCAGGTGCTATGTGTGAAATATTGTCTCCTGGGTGTTTTTCAATAGCTCTGTATGGATTGACCTTCCTCCTGCCCATTTTTCTAGCATTGAAATGTCTTCCAGGATTCGTAGTTTAGCAATAACCCATTCTGCCCAGGCAGAGGTCGTGTTTTTTGCGGTGGGGTGCAGGAGGGTTTCTGATTTTGTGCTTCTCTTTTCTTCTTGTCGGACTCTAAATTTTCTCTTTTTCCTTCTTTTCCCCCCTCAACACTGCTATGGTTTGAATGTTTGTGCCTTCCAAAACTCATGCTGAAACTTAATCCTCAATGTAACCATACTAAGAGGTGGGGCCTTTAAGAGGTGAGTGGGCCATGAGGGCTCTGTTCTCATGAAAGGATTAATCCACTCATGGATCAATGGATTGATGGGTCACCATGGGGTTAGTTACTGAGAAAGTGGGTCTAGTGTAAAAGCCAGTCGGCATGCTGCAGCCCCTCACCATCTGATGCCCAGAGCCACCTTGGGGCTCTGCAGAGAGTCCCCCAGCAAGAAGGCCGTCACCAGGTGGGGCCCCTTGACTTTGGACTGCTCAGCCTCCAGAACTGCAAGAAATAAATTTCTTTTTATTATAAGTTACCCAGCCTGTGGAATTCTGTTGTAGCAACAGACAATGGGCTGAGACAAACTCCCCATTGCCACAGGGGCTTCTCCTGCCTTTACCTTTTTCCTTCCCCAGAAGCCCGGCATGGTGAAGGCTGCCCTTTAAATTGTGCCTGTCCCTTTAAATTCCCCCTGCCGAATCCTTTTCTGGTAAGCCTGGCTGTGACCTGCTCAGGGTGGTTTTTCAAGAATTTTCTTATTTTGGGTCAACTTATCATCTGACAATAATTTTCAGGCCGACTTAGGCTCCTTTTACTGGCTCAGTGTTTCAGGGGAGCTGGGCCTGCCTCTGATCTCTGCGAACGCTGCTGTAGGGCAGGGAGGGGAGGATGAGGAACATCTGGGGTTTTCTGACTTTCCTCTTTTATTCATGGTTGTTATGAAGAGTGCTTAAACGTCTCCGTTTTTTGAGACTGGGTCTCACTTTGTCGCCCAGGCTAGAGTGCAGTGGCGTCATCGTAGCTCACTGCAGCCTGGAACTCCTGGGCTGAAGAGATCCTCCTACCTCAGCCTCCCGGGTAGCTGGGACTACAGGGATGCGCCACCACGCCCGATTAACTTCTGTATTTTTTTGTAGAGGCATGGTCTCACTCTTGCTCAGGCTGGTCCTCCTGCCTCAGCCTCCCAAAGTGCTAGGATTACAGGCATGAGCCACCACGCCTGGCCAAAATTGTTTTTATTCCTTGTCTTCAAGTTATAGAAGGCCTGCCTTTTGCGTGTTTGCTTGTCTCTTTTCATTGTTTTATATCACTGTGGGATGAAATATGGGGAAGCAGGTGGCTAGGATGCCTCTGTTATTTTCAGCTACCCCAAAAACTACTTTAAAAACAGGCAAAGATGATTAAGACATTCTTCTTGCTCTCGCTGGGGAGAAGTACAGACTGGTCAAATGGTACCTAAGTCCTATATAATAAGGACAATATAATAAGTCTTATATAAAAAGTCCTATATAATAAGGACATTTAAATTATATAATAATTATTATTGTCCTCAACTTTTTAAGGATAAATTTGCAATAAGCTTGTCTGTGGAACAGGGGTTTTATAAAGCTATTTTCTATTTGTTAATAAATAATAAAATTACCTAATGTTCCTAAAACTCTAAGGTCTAACAATTGCATTTGCAAAGTCCTGCGATGTGATACGGAAGGGAGGTCTCCTCAGTTTCTTAGTTCTGCTCTAACACATGTCTCATGGTAGTAATCTCTTTGGCTGCGATGCAGCTGGCATGACACCATCCCTTCTCTCAAGATCTTGGTCGTGCTGTTTGCACTGAAACAGCCTCCCCACCCCTCATTCCATCCTCCCTCCCCGCTCCCCTGAACCCACGGTTCTCAATTATGTTGATACTGTATTTGATTTCCAAAAATGACAGCACAGTTCGGCTTTGGGATTCAAACTGATGTCTGGGTTTTTGTGGGTTACAACAGCTTGTTTTCATAAGAAGTACGGTTTTTGCTAATCTCGTCTGCAGAGACAGACGGTACGGAAATTGTGATGAAGGCGAACCTTATATTGGAATGTGTTGTCAAGTCTCTGTTTTAGCCGGGGGAGGGGGGGAGGGGACCCTTCACTGCATATTAATACGCACGTCCTATTTCCATTTGCTGTTCCAGAGCCAGACGCTCAGGTCCTCATCCCCAGGGAGGAGGGCCCTCTCTGAGGCCAGTGATAGTCAGGCGTGGGTCAAGATGACACTGGTGGCACCAGCCAAGTGGCCGTGCTTGTAAATGGTCATTCCACAGTGGAGAGGGATTGGGCCCATCCCTAAATCCTCCCTCACATGACATCCTTGGTGATCCAGTGCTCAGATGTTCACGGCGGCCAGCCAGAGTTGGGTGCAGGCCGGTGTGAAAGAAAGTTGGATGGAGCCTCTGGGGAAATCGTGTCAGTTAGCTTTTGCTACGTAACAAACCACCCCAAAACTTGGTGGTTTAAAACCAGAACCATTTATTTAGCTTTTGATTGTGTGGGTTGGCAATTTGAGCTGGGCTCAGCTGCTCCTCTGGGTGGTTCCGTTGGTGTCAGCTGGGATCCCTCATGTGTCTGTGGTCAGCTGTAGGCTGGCTGGCTGGCAGCTACCACTAATCAGCTGTGAAAATGAGGGAATATGCTGATTCAGTGCAGTCTGAGAACAAGGCAAATTTAGGCTGGCCCTTGGGTAAAGGCCTGTGGCCTAACCCAAAAAGATGGTCCATAAAGTGAACTAGACTGGCCATTGCCCAGCCGGTACCTCATGATATTATCATTGTTCAGAGCCCTGGGGGAATATATCACAGAAATCTGGGTGGGATCTAGACTGTGGAGCAATAGAAATAACTTTCCAGCGACCCAGATCCTCTCTCCAGATGGGATGCCCCAGGAAGTAGTGAGCTTCCCATCACTGGAAATATTCAAGTAGACCCAGAAATTGCATGATTATCCCAAGCCCTGGTTTAGAGGTTCATAACTTGGAAACTAACACTTCCCAAAGCTACCTGCCCACTGTCCCCAAAGAACCACATTCCAGCTGATTAGCTAGACCCTTTAAGACTGTCCCAAATAGCCTAGGACGTAATTACTCTGGTTTCCTCGTTAAAAGGCAGCACAGGGCTGCAGAGCTATCCTCTGTCTTTGGTTTGGCTGCAGCCCTTCCTACCTCCACCAGCCACACTGTGTCCCTGCCCACCCGGCCCTCTGTCTGCTCCACGCCCCAACTGCCTGTGTTGCCTCATTGCTTGCTCTGTTCTGACCCTGCCCAGCTGAGCTGGCCCTTAAGTCCATCCCCCATTCACAATTCTCTGGTTTAAATACCTTCCTGCCTGATTGAACCAAGGGCAGGCAAAACCGACCTCCACCTATTTCACTCTGCAACCTCCTCAACCATCCCAGGCAGAGACAAACTATAAAATATAAGGTGTGTGTTTTTAAACGGCTAAAACTTGGAAACAACTTAGTGTCCACTGCAACTATTAATATGATGTTGTAGGCACGGGGAAGTGTTCTTGATACGTTACTGTTACGTGGGGGAGAAAAGCAAGCTTCAAAAAGAGCATATCATCCCAATTTTGTTTGTGTGGGTTCTAAGTTTACCCAGATGTCAACTGGGGTCTCCCTGCCCTTCAGACTCAAGCTCAAGTCCATGCCTAGTGGATCTCCCAAGTCCGCTCCAAGACTTTTGTGAAGTACCAAGATTTTTGTGGACTCTCAGGCTCCTACTTCTTTATGCAGTCTCTGTTCCATATGCTCTGACACGTTGTGGATAAGGCTCAGCCCCTTCCCCAAGTGCTACCCCTCAAGCCTCTGCCAAAAACAAAGCAAAGCAAAACAAACGCTCACCAGGCATTCCTGAGTGCAGTACTGACGATTCTGGGGGAAGAGAGAGGAGGGCTTTGCACTGCAATGAAAGAAAACGACTTCAAAATGACATCAGGCATTCCTGCTGTTCAAATGTCCATAGTCACCCATGTCAGGAGACGTCCCACTGGTGCTTCACCCCAGTCATTCTGTCTCTCACACAAACTCCCAGATTCATCTTCTTCCCTTCCTTTCTCTGCCTGATGTCCTGTCCTCTGCCCTTCCACCTCAGGAACAAAACCTCAGTTACTTTCATTTTCACATGGGGAGCAATGGAACCGTCTCGTCTTACTGAGCTTTGGCTCCTGCCAAGACTTGACACCTGCACAGATCACATCAAGTTCCTTTCCCAAAGAATTCTTCTTCCCAAGAGGAATTCTGGTGCTGGTCTAGTGAGAAACCTGGGCTAGCCTGTGGCAGGATGGAGCACTGGGATGCTGGAACTCTTTGGCCTTTGGCGAGTTACCTAAACTCTCTGTGTTAGGCTCATTGTCAGTAAAATGAGGGCATTTGATTAGGTCGACACTTGTCCGCAGTAGGTCAGTGGCTTGCTGGCCTGCAGACAGATGACAGGTGTGCCTAAATGTCAGTCCTCTCACCCCTTACTGTGGCCAGCTGGGGCCTGGACAAGGGATGAGACCTCAAGCAACCTTGTGCATTTCCCCAAGTCAAGGGCTGTATAAATGTGATCGTTATTGTGTGTGCCAACATGTTAGAAGGTGGGGAAGCCTGTGCTAGAGCCATAGTTAAAGTCCCTCCCATTAAGTTAGAACTGATGAATGGAGTGAACTCACCTCTACTCGTTCCTTTAACTGAAGAAACATTTATTGAGTCCCAATGCAAAGAGACCTGAACCGCGAGAAAGAAGACCTGGGCTTGGAGCCCAGCTCTGCCAGTGTATCAGTCAGGGCTGAATCAGGAGACAAAAACCTCCCAGCTATTTTAACAGAGACGATTCAAGATGAAGAACTGTTATCTAGGTAAGTGCACAAAGCAAACTTTAAGGTATCGTGGAAGGCAGCAACCGCAGGAAGCAGCTGTCACCCTTAAGCCTGGGAGAGCAAAGAGAAGAAGTTGGAATTATTACAATTTAGAAGCTCGGAAGGGAACTTTGGAGCTCTGGGGAGAGGCCTCCAGCTGGCCAGGGCTGGTGTCTGTGAGGGAGCATGACACGGCTAGCTCTGCAGGAGTCGGTAAAACTGCAAACTGGGTTCCACTGTTGCTGAGGGAGGGAACTGCTGCTGCCTGAGTGAAGCAGTGGTCTGGGGCGCTGCTCGGGGAAACAGGAAACAGACGGGAAGGAGTGTTCTCCACCCTTCTCCCTCCTCTGGCCTTTACCCCCCCTCCCTGGCAGAGCCTCTCAAGGAGCAGTTGGCAAAGCAGAAATGGGTTTGCAGAGTCCCCCTGCATCCGAATGAGGGGTGTTTGGAGCCAAGGAGCGATGACACAATAATTGACCTAGCCTCTCACCAGCACGGGGGTGGAGATGTCCGTCTTGTTTCTGATCACTGCTTCATGAGAGCAGGAGATCTTTACATTTTTCTCACATGATTGGACTTTTCACGTCAAAATTTCTAGGTGGCCTCAGAGGTGGAGAAAAAGAAGAGGACAGGGCCTAAAGGAAGGGTGTCAGGGAGGGGTCATCATTTCACTCAAGCCCCGCAGAGCAGCTCCGTCCTTGGTGCCATGAAGGTCCTTCACCAGAGCAGACAGCAAGCAACCTCTCTTGATAAATCTCTTTCCTGGGCTACGGCTGTTTGTTTGTATTAAAACAGGAACATGATAACGGAGCTATAAGTAGCTCCGTGCTCAGCTGTGCAAGGTAGGGAGTTAGAGCGCTGAGTTCAGTCACTGGAGAAAGAAGCTGAGGTCTCCTGTCGCTCCTGGGATGAGGATTGGGCCATCTGTGCAAATGCAAATAGCAACTGGCTTAGGTTGCTGGTTTGTCAAGCTGCCAAAGGAGCTGCTGGGTCGGGTGAACCTGAGCTCACCCTCGACGAGCAGATGTAACCTGGACCACGTCCTCCACTGACACAGGACCCGACTGCTGGAGGCCTCTGGGGCTGGGGGATGAAGCCTCGTCAGGGCACGTGGTTCTGAACTGAGCTTGCCAGACTGGTCTGCAGAATCAGCTCCAGAGCCTGCAGGGACCCCGTGGAGCTGAGGCTGCCTGCGGGAGCCAGCAGACTTCTGTGATGGTGGGCAAATCATTTCTACCCTCTTGGCCTGCAGCTTCCTTATCTGTAAAAGGATGTTTTGGAGAAGATAATCTTCAAGTTTCTTCCAGCACAAACAGTCTAAATTATTCTACGCAGGAGACAAATCTGAATTTATTAATCTTGTGAAACAGATGCATTTCCATCACATTCAAAGAAAGAGAATTTTTTCAATAGAGAACAAAAACTCTAACAAGAAACTTGATGAGATTATCTAACATATCAACAAATCCTAACAGGGTGTTCTCACAGAGCACTGTGGGGTGAACACATTGGGGAAATTGCAAAACCTCTCTGAGGCTCCGTCTTATCATCGATGAAACAAGACCTGCGTGATCTTGACTCTGATTCCTCAGCTCCCTGCACCTCCCTGTTTCACCAAGAGCATGTAAAACCGGCCATCAGCCTGGCCTAGACGTCACAATCTGAGTTCCCAGTACTGTCCTCTGCCCGATCTGCCTACGGGCAGCTTCTGCGTACCCCAGCTGCTGCATTGGTTCTCAGGTGTCCATCTCCTCTCTCCTTTCAGTCCTGCCCCCAGGCCCCATGTGCCCGGTGATGCTCGTGGCTCTTCCCAGCCGTGGTTCTGGCTCCCAGCCCTGCTGGGCTGCCTCAGCCGCAGTGATTGGTCACCAAGCCCAAACCCGGACCTCCTAGCCCCCTGATCAAGGAGGGGGGATCCCATGAGCTGGGACCTTCCCAACCAGCTTTGGCTGCCAACAGTTAGAAAACCCATGTCCTATACAGTAGCAAGTGAACAGAAGATAAAGACAGGAGAGTCTCCTTGAACTCTACAACAACCTTCCCAGGCAGTAGCATCGCATTGTGCATCGAGAGCAGGGTCCCCGTCCTTCCCCTCCCGGATGCTGCTGAACTCTGGCCAGGCCACTTAATGCGCACTTACGGGCTTCGACAGTTCATCTAGCAGAAAAACAAACCCTACCCCATAGCTTTGCGGTAACTTTAAAAAGAACATGATCACCTAACAGTGCTTGGCACATAAAAAGAGCTCAGTATTTATGGAATATGCTAATAAGTGAATGAATAAATCAAAAACTGTCCTGACTTATTCAGGGTCTTTTGTGGTTTTGATGATATGGCACCAATACATCGGTTGGCAAATAACGTTCTCCTCAAATGACTTTCTATTCAAACAAGAAATAAATGAATATAATCTTTTTATCTTAAGATTAATTTAAGATTGAGGGGAGAGTTCCATTTTACATGGCTATTTAGACACTTTCCCTGGGACAAGTGGGTAGAATAAATGCTTGTGAATGCATTCTTATTTGTGGCAAGCCACCTTGAATTAATTAACAGCCTAAATCATGGATCATTTATAGAGAAGCGCAGTTTCATTCCCCCAAGGACGTAGAGTAACTAAGTTAACATCGGACACTCAGCATTAGCCACTCAGAGGGGCTGGGTTGGCATGATGTGTCACCGGCCCAGCAAATATTTCAACTTAAATGGGTTGGTCAAAAGTTCTTTTTTGACCATTTGCTTTCTTTTATTTGGGCCTGTGTTATAAATTTTCTTAGTCAAACGTTTGTTTCTGCCAGCGCACACATCGGTTTGCTGTGCTTTTATTGTCCACGCAGTCTAGTTATAATTAGTAGCATCTGACTTCATGATTTTACTGTAGGGATAAAAAGCCGGCAATATAAGTTTTATTTTACTCAGGGATTTGCCTATTAGAGACTTTAAAGAGACCCACTGGCAATAATAACGATAGTCAGCCGTTTATCTAGTACTTAATCTCTTCCAGGAGCTTTATAGAAATTAACTCATCCCAGCCATGTAAAGTAGGCATTATTATGACTCCTGTTTTAGAGACGACAAAACCGAGCACAGAGAAGTTAGATAATTTGCCAGAGTTTACACACCAAGCAAGCGATAGAGTTGGTATTCACGTTGCAGCACTCTGGCCTCGGGGTCTGGTTCATAATCACGACCCTATACTGCCTCCAAAGTGAGGCTGTCGTCAGAAATAAACAAGTAAACCCATGTGCACACGTGTTTAGCCATGTGGGAGGGATGGAAAGCGGGCCAGTTGCACGATGACTGGTTTAGAGGAAGGCAGCTGGTCTGCTTCCTGTTTTCATGTAGTAAGTTACAGAGATTGATGTTGGGGGCCCTGTCCAAGTCCTGCCCAGGGGATGGGGGTCCTGGCTGAGGCATGTGAGCACTCCAGATTGTCTGGTGCCAGCATCCGGATCCTACCCCTGAGCCTGGTCAATATATCATTACAAGGCTCCTGGGATGGAAACGGAAAAACCTGTGTATTTATTTGCCTTCTTTCTCATAGGCAGTGGCAGCCTCTGGTGCCCAATGGTGGCTAGAACAGTGTTGGTGGGACAGGTGTCAGAGGTGATGCCCAGTGACCAGCAGCCATGGTTGTGCTGGCACTAGCAGCTGTGCCTAGGGGCCAGTGGTGGCAGCGACAGTGATGCCAACAGCACCATTGAAGCAGCGGTGGTGGTCCCCCAGTCAGGCCCATCCTCGGCACGACCTTGGCAGTAGTTCCAGCTGCCTGACCACCGTGAGTGTCGGCCTAATCTGGGCCTGGTTCCCCAGGCTGCCGTCAACGATGTGAACTACCCAATTTCTCCTCCATAAATTCCTTTTCTGTTTGAGTTAGCCGGAGTAATTTCAGTTGTTTGCGCTTAGAGACATGACTGGAGTTGCATTCCTGCAGGGATGGTAACTACAGGCGCCTTAGCTGAGAGACAACTTATGCCACCAGCTGATGCCCCATCTCAGATTCTGCACTCGCCAAGCCTCCTCCCGACCCAGTGAGTTACCATGCATCGGGGAAAATGCAACTGTGGCCACTGGACTGTCCAGGTCTGCTCGGTAGCCAGGTTTCTTGCTCCATGCCAATAACTTGGCTACCCTGGTTTTCTACAAACAGCCTCTTATTTACAGCCTATGAGTTTGGTTAATGTGAGTCTTTCCCTGAGGGACAAATATTCCCTCTCAACGTGTCAATAAATTAGGTTTTGAAGGTGGCCAGTCTCTGGATTGAGTTGAATCCACAGAGGTAGATGCCCTCGCAGGGAACTATTAGTGGAACCGAGGAGATTTTGAAGCCAGCGTGTGGAAGGGAAGCCAAGAGGAGGCCGCTTTGCCGCCTTATTTAGAGCAGACCTATGTGGAATGATGGTTCCCACACTCACGGCCTCACAAGAGCAACACCTTCCAAGTCAAGCGCGGTTGTGTGGATGAGCCCTAATCCATGTGATTGGTGTCCCTACAAGAAGAGATTAGGACACAGGTGGGTACAGAGGGAAGACCACGTGAAGGCACAGGGAGAAGATGGCCATCCACAAGCCAAAGGGAGAGGCCTTGGAAGACACTAACTCTGCTGACACCTTGATCTCGGACTTCCAGCCCCCAGAACTGTGGGACCGTAAATGTCTGCTGTTCAAGCCGCCCCATCTGTTACGGCGGCCCCAGCTGATCGATACGGGCTCTGTCTTCTCTGCTCAGAGCTGATCCTCTTCCTGCGCTCACTCTCACACAAACCCCACTCACGCGAGGCATTTGCGTGGGCCACAGAGTTGACCGAGAGGGTGCTCTGTGGAGGGAGCACACATCACAGAAAAGTAGACAGCTGAAAATGGAATTGCACCCGCTCCTCGGCTGCGAAGTCCTCCGTGCCGCTGCTGTTTTGCTGGGCCCTCCTCTCTCCCTCCCTGCCTCCCCGCTGCTCAGGAGTGAGCCCCCCAGCTCTTCCTCTTACCTTCGCCAGGCTTTGCCCGCCTGTTGAAGACTTGCCTCCCTTCCTAAATGGCCCACGCAAGATATTTTGCTTAATAAGATTACCTTCCCTGGAAAAATTCCCCTGTGATTTTCGGGGGCTGGGGGAAGGCAAACATTCTTGTTTCTCATCCCTCCAACCCTTAACTGTACAGAAACCCAGTGTCAATCAATGCAAAAGAAATGTTTTTCAAACTTCTTTTTGACTAGTAGTGGAATTCTTTTTTCAAATTTTGTCTTACACTGAACCATAAGAAGTGAAACAAACACACTTTAAAAAATCAAAGTGAAATTTACATAACATAAAATTAACCATTTTAAAGTGAGCAATTCAGTGGCATTAGTACAGCGCAATGCTCAGAAACCACCACCTCTGTCTAGTTCCAAAATATTTTCATCATGGTAAAATAAAAAACTGTACCCATGAAGCAGTTGCCTCCCCTTCCCCCAGCCCCTGACAACCACCAATCTGCTTTCTGTCTCTATGGACTTGCCTACTTCTGCATACTTGATAGGAACAGAATCACACCTTTTAAATCTGGCTTCCTTCACTAAGCCTAACGCTTTTGGGGTTCATCTGAGTTGTAGCATGTATCAGTACTCCATTCCTTTTTTTAAAAAGAGATGTAGTCTTGCTGTGTCATCCAGGCTGGAGTGCAGTGGCACCATCATAGCTCATAGCAGCCTTGGATTCCTGGGCAAGCTATCCTTCTGCCTCAGACTCCTGGGTAGCTGGGATTACAGGTGCATGCCACTGTGCCCGGCTTCCTTTTTATGTCTGAATAATATTCCACTGTGTGCATAGGGTGCATAGTGTTTATCTGTTCATCTCTTGAAACATACACACTTCTGCTCTGTTTGAAACAGAGGTGGGGCACCGGGCTCCCTCTCCTCGCCTGGCTTTCTTAAACACCTCCAAGAAGGTCCTAATGTTCCTCTGAGCTGGGCAAGATACCTTGTCACAGGGAAGCTTCAATGGAATCAATGCTAGTTGGTTGCCCGGGGGTGGTGGTACCTCGTGGCAGGGGTAAGGAGATTCTGTAGAGGCTTTCATTTGAATAGCAGGCTCTGCACCACCAAAAAAAGGAACCGGCTGCATTCATGCAAAGGATAGCTGACTGGTAATATTAATAACAGGAGGAATTCTGGGGGGTGGGAGGCCACTAGGCATGAGGATCTCTGGGTGGGAGCCCTTGGTCCCACCCAGGTCCCCAAGGCCTCCTCCTCCCTGCCTGTCTGCGATCGGGGCAGGCCCTGCTGCTTTTTATGACTTCACTTGTCGAAACTCAAGCCACGCCTGGCTAAGTACACTCTGCACACTCCGTAAACAGGTGCCAGATTGCCACGTCATCGTATTTCCACAGGTTTTTGTCTTTCCACGTTATTTACGACGGAATTTCCCCAGGTGCTAACAAGAAGCCCTGTGAGCATTTGACTCCTTCCTAAAACGAAAGGTTTGTTCCTGGCTCTCATGCGTAAAGGGCACCTGAGTGGTTCCTGGCAAGGGCTCCTTGTGCAGGACAGGCCTGCGCTGTTACATGCGGCCAATCGGATCGCCAGGCCGCTTCAGTTGGGTTAAGCCTCTTCTGAAAGGAGCCCTGCTGCCGAACTAACAGGGAAAATCCCTGTGTGAAAGGCCCTGGAAGTGATGGGCTGGGAACCGCTGATTCCCCGTGGGCAGGGACGCTTGTCTAATCGCGGTGGCCCTGCATGTCCCTGCACCGCCACTACCCAGGTATGCAGCGCAGCTGGTTTGCAGCAGCGCGAGGGTGGAGACAGGCTGTTTGCCCTACTGGCTGAGGTGGGTCAGGGCGTCTGCTTAGACCTCACCCAATTCTGAATGGAGGAGGAGAAAGTCCCCATCGCTGAAAAGCAGACTTTCCGCGGGCCGCAGCCTCCAAGTCCAGACATCTCTGCACGTAAGTAGAAGGCAGAGCTGTGCCTTCTGGCCTTGGGGACGCCGAAAGGGTGGTAGGGGCCAAGTTCCCCAGGAGAAGAGTCCAGACGCAGCCAGGCCTTCCCTTGGGGGATTTAAAATTTACACTTCACCAGGAGTTTTACCATTCTCTTTAGCCTATTTGTCTGTTTAAAAAGCTTATTCAGATGCCCTGGTTTTTAATAAAATTATTGAATTTAATGTGGTGAATGAGTGTCACAAATTAATATTACATGATTAAACCAAATGAAATCCCAATGTCATATGATTCAACTTGGAAGATACAAGGAAGTTAATAATTCATAAGGGCATAATGATTCTAACTTTCAACATTATTTTCTAATGAGGAATCATCTTCCAAATGAACGTGAAAATAAATTGAACTAATCAATTTTAAATACATGAAGATGTTTACATTCTGTGAGTGAGCATGTGATTGTGTGTGTTTGTGTGTGTGTGTGTCCGTCCACAGAGAAAGGCACACAAGGATTAAGGAATCATACATCTCCTTTTGATCAAAGAGTTAAGAGTGAAAGATTTGAGTGCTGGGGGATGTCGCTCCCAATTTTCTCCCATTTTAATTGGGCCTGTTCAAAATACTTACATTTTATTTTCCAGTGATTGTTCAGTGCACATCGCACACGGTGGCTGCTCCGTCAATGATGGTTGAATGAATAAGCAAATCAATGGGTGAATCTTAGGTTTTCTGAGACAATAAAATGATGAAAACTGTATTTCCGTAGAAGAAATCTTGAATTAGAAGGCAGGAGGCTGAGGTCTATTTCCAACTTTGGGCCTCCCCAGACTGGGTCTTTGGCAAGCTCCTTAGCTTCTCCAGCCTCAGTTTCCCCCCTGGATTAGACCGCTAATCTCTCTGGCTCCAGCTCTGAAACCCTATGATCTTTTAAAGTTTTCTGTAACTTAGTTTCTCCATGTAGAAAAAGTGAAGGTAATACCTCTCGCCCCGCGTGTGCCATAGCATCTCACGGAGCTCAGTTGGATCGTGCCAGTGAATGTGCCGGGCTTCTCCCTGACCTGTGTGGGGAGCGTCCTAATTAAGATGATCATTAATAAACAATGTCACTAAGTCAGCCCCATCGACTCAGCCGCATGCTGCCGTACATGGTTTACGCCTCTTCTGGCCCCAGCTACCCATTTTCCTCGGCAAGGAGACCATTCTGCCTTCATGGAAACATGTGCAGAAGTGAGACTGATTTGATGGAACGAGTGTGTAGAGTAAAAAATATAAGAACCATATGTTGTTGCAGAGTGGTGGATTTCACGCCTCCCAATGTGTGACACCGAGCTCTGCTGTCACCAACAGCGGGAAACCAACCACACTCTTGAATTTCCAAACTGAACACAATTAGAAACAGAAAATACTCCAACAAGCGGCGTTCCCCCGGCTCCTTGGCAGAGGGGGCCCTCTTGTCACTCCCTTTGCACGTACCCACGTGTACGTGTGTGCTGGCACACTCTCCGATGCTCCGTAACAAACCCGTTTTGTCAGGAATGTCTGCCAACGCTAGGGTGGGAAATGAAAACACCAACCCACATTGAGAAAGAAGTCTGGGTGGCATAGCGCAAAAGAAAACCCTTCAAAAGTAATTTTCCATGATGCGACTGCAGAGATAAACATTTCTCATCACCCGGCTTTTGAGTCTGGGGAGATGAGCAGACCGACAGAGGCTCGGCTCTCCCATCTTACAGATGTTTGTATCCTTTCGTTCCTTCCAGTCGCCTCTGGTACCACTCTGAGGGACGCTGGGCACTGAGTCACCATGGGCAACGAGAACAGCACCTCGGACAACCAGGTGGGTGTCAGGATGCTTCTCCCTCAGATGCCCTGGCTCTCTTGGCTGACTTTAATTAGACTTTTTGTTTTTCAGCGTCTCCTTTTCACCCAGCAAGGTGCGAGTTAAGACACAGCTTACGCGTAGTTGTGCGCGGGCGCCGGCGGGCTGTCCGGAATGTATGCAGCCATGGACCTGTTCTCGTTAGAGTAACAGTGGCTGGATACATTCCGGACAGCCCACGGATATCTACCTGTGCAGGCATTTCTCATTTCATCAAAATTCTCTTATAATGAAGGCTAGTCCCAGTTTTGTAAGCCATGCACACTTGTTTTACTTTTTATTCTGTGCCTGTGAAAGTGACATAGAGAGAGTTGGGCACGTTTTTCCTAGATTGTGCCCGCCTGTGAACTCCCATGGATTCAGCAGAGGTTTAAAAAAAAAAAAAAAAGCTTTTCCACACTCCTCCTCCAAGTTACAGCCATTAAAAAAATGATTTTAAAATTTCAATATTGGGCAGATTAAATATGATCTTTCGTTCTCATGTTAGGCAACGTTTTTACAAGTGAGGAGTGGAGTTTGCTTAAACTGTGCATATGGGGGGATATTAAAAGATATTGAAATTTTGTCATTATCTATTTTAAATGTGAAAGTTTTAACTTAACGCCTTGGTGAAC
The DNA here is from genome assembly GCA_963574885.1 of Lepilemur ruficaudatus. NCBI lineage: Eukaryota > Metazoa > Chordata > Mammalia > Primates > Lepilemuridae > Lepilemur > Lepilemur ruficaudatus. The sequence continues at coordinate 37,391 of CAUYRT010025968.1, read as the reverse complement.
AAAACAAGAGAGACACTTTCCCGTTTATCTCACACAAAGTGGAAATTTTGGATTAATGGTATTGAGTTCTTTGAATGAGAACATTGGGATCTAAAAGCCAGCACACTGGGATTCCTTTTCCCTCTGCCTTTTTCTTCCCTGTGATCTTTTCTCAAGAAGGTAAACAGGAATCGTCCAAAGAAAAGGTGGCAAATGCCAGGGCCTTTTGGGGGCATGCCAGAAACAATCATTGTGTTTTACATTTTGAATTTGAGTCTATAATCCAGGTTGAGTTAATTTCTCTGGAAGATACATGATTTAGGTTGAAGTTCATGTTTTTTTCTTTGAAGGCTTCTTTTTATAAGACTAAAGTCTTCGAGGACTTAAGTTTTAGGTTCATAGCAAAATTGAGAGGTAGATTCAGGGATATCTCACGTACTCCCTGCCCCTATGCATGGGTGGCTTCCCTGTTATCAACATCCCCCACCAGGGCAGTACGTTTGTTACCATTGATGAACCTGCGTTGACACATATCACTACCCAAAGTCCATGGTTTCCATGAAGATTCACCCTGGATGTTGCACATTTGGACAAATGACGTGTCTCCACTGTCATAGTGTCATACAGAGTATAATACAAAAACAGAGCAGCTTCACTGCCCTGAAGCCCTCTGTGCTCTGCCTATTCATCCCTCCCTCACTCCCCAATCCCTGGCAACCACTAATCCCTGTATTGTCTCCATAGCCTTGCCTTTCTCAGAATGTCATGTTGTTGAAATCACATAGTATGCAGCCTTTTCATATGGGCTTCTTTCACTCAGTAATATGCATTTAATGCTCCTCCATGTCCTTTCATGGCTCGATAGAGCATTTCTTTTTAGCACTGAGTAACATTCCATTGTCTGAATGTACCGCAGTTTATTGATCTACTGACGAACATCTTCGTTGCTTCCAAGTTTTGGCAATTATAAATAAAACTGCTGTAAACATCTGTGTGCAGATTTTTGTATAAACATGGGTGGATACCAAGGAGTGTGATTGCTAGATCGTATGATAAGAGTATGTTTAGTTTTGTTAGAAATTGCTACACTAGAGCTGGGCACCGTGGCTCACGCTTGCAATCCCAGCACTCTGGGAGGCCAAGGCGGGAGGATTGCTTGAGGTCAGGAGTTTGAGACCAGTCTGAGCAACATAGTAAGACCCTGTCTCTACAAAAAAACAGAAAAATTAGCCAGGCTGGGCAACAGAGCAATATCCCCCAAAAAAAGAAAGAAAAAAAAAAGAAACCTTCAAAGTGGCTGTGCCATTTTGCATTCCTACCAGCAATGAATGAGACTTCCTGTTGCTCCACATCCTTGTCAGCATTTCGTATTGTCAGTGTTCTGGATTTTGGCCGTTCTGATAGGTACACAGTGGTGTCTCATTGTTTTAATTTGCATCTCTTTGCTGACATATGATGTGGAGCATCTTTTCATATGCTTATTTTCCATCTGTGTAACTCTTTTGGTAAGGTGTTTGTTAAGGTCTTTGACCCATTTTTTAATTAGATTGGTTGTTTTCTTATTGTTGAGTTTTAAGAGATTTTTGTATGTTTTGGACAACAGTCCTTTATTAGATGTGTCTTGTGCAACTATTTTTCTCCCAGTCTGTGGCTGGTCTTCTCATTCTCTTGAGGGTGTGATTCATTTTTTTGCATTTTTGTTGTTGTTGTTTTTAGCCTGTGGATGTCCATCTCTGCAGCCACATTTGTTGGAAAGACTCTTCTTCCTCTGTGGAACTGCTTCTGCACCTTTGTCAAAAAATGGGTTAGGCTTATTGGTGTGGGTCTGTTCTGGGTTTGCCATTCTCTTCCAATGGTTGTCTTGGTTCCTGTAGCTATATAATAAGTCTTAAAATCAGGGAGAGTGAATCTTCCCACTTTATTCTTTTTTGAAGTTGTTTTTGATACTCTTGGACTGTGGCTTCCAATATACATGTTAGAATAAACCTGTCTATGTCTGCAAAAAACCTCGCTGGGATTTTTGGTAGGCATTGCATTCAAATAATAGATTAACTTGAGGAGAATCGACTTCATAACCATGCTGAGTCTTCCCCTCCATAAACACATGGTAGGACCTGCCATTTATTTAGGTCATATTTATTTTTTTCATCATAATTTTGTAATCTTCAACATACAAATCTTGCATATATGTGAAATGTATACCTAGGTATTACATTTTCTTTGAAGTAACTGTAAATGGTATCATGTTTTTAATTTTGGTGTTCACACGTTCATTATTAATGTATGGATTTTTTTCATGCCAGTCTTGTATCCTGTGACCTTGCTGAACTCTCTTATTGGTCCCAAGAGGTTTTTCTGTAGATTCTTTGAGATTTTCTATGGAGATAATCATGTTAGGTGCATATAGGGACAGCTTTACTTCTTCTTTTCCATTCTATATTTCCTTCCTTCCTTACTTCCTTCCTCCCTCCCTCTTTCTTTCTTTCTTTCTTTCTTTCTTTTTCTTTCTTTCCTTTTAAAAATATTACCTTGGCTGGGACATTCAGTGCTATGTTAACTAGGAGCAGTGAGAGGGGACATCTTTCCCTTGCTCCCTATCTTAAGGGGAAAACATTCAGTCTTTCACTGTTAAGTGAGATATAAGCTGTAGGGTTTTTTAAAAATTAACGCTCTTAATCAAATTGAGGAAGTTCTTCTCTATTCCTTGTTTGCCGCGAGTTTTTATCATAAACGAGTGTTGGATTTTGTCAAATGCTTTCTCTGCATCACTTAATGTCATCATATGATCTTTCTTCTTTGGTTTGTCTGATGTGTTGTATTACACTGATTATCAAATGTTAAATCTGCCTTGCATACCTGAGATAAATCCCACTTGGTCATGCTGTAAATTATTTTTACATTTTGGTAGACTTAACTTGCTGATATTTTGTTGAAGACTTTTCTGCCTAAACTCATAAGAAATAGTGCTCTGTAATTTTCTTTTTCAATCTGGTTTTGGTATCAGATCCTAGCCTCACAAAATCAGTTGGGAAGTGATTAGCCCTGTTCCATTTTCTTGAAAAATTGTGTGAAGAAATCTTACATTTAAAAAAAATGTCGGTAACTAATTTCAGTTATTTTAAACACTCTGTGGGCCAAACAAATGTGCCTGTGGCTGGGGTTGGCTCAGGTCATGCCTCTCTGCAATCTCCACTTAAAGGAATGTTTCATCTTGTCTTTTAGAGTGGAGAAGGGCATGATTTTGTCCTCCAGGGTACTTTTGGCAATGTCTGGTGGCATTTTTGGTTGTCACAACTCAGAGGTAGGATACTGCTGGCATCTAGTAGGTAGACGTCAGGGTCACTGCAAAGTATTCTGCAATGCACAGAACAGTCTTTCACAACAAAGAATTATCCAGCACAAAACATCAACAGTGCCAAGGCTGAGAGACCCTAGAATAGGGGATCTTTGTCTTAACTGCTTTAACAGGATACCTAGGGGAAGTGGGTAAACTCCTCTCATTTGGGATGAATTTCTACCTGAATACAGGCATAGTCTAAAATAACTTACATTTTCTTCCCATTACCTTTACTAAACCATGCTATCCAGAACTGAGTGCTTATTGTTCACATAGGACAGACTCAGAAATGGAATTGCTGCCTCAAACAAAGGGTATTACACTTTCTAAAGGCTCTTGCTATGTATATATATTGCCAAAACGCTCTCCAGGAAGGTGGGGCCGGTTTATATCTCTCTCATCAGGGCGTGAGAGCCCGTCTTACTGCATGGACATTTTAATGCTTCAGATGCTTACTGATTAGAAAGGTAAAAATGCTCTGGGTTGAAGTACCCTCATCCCTCTCCACCTATCCCCTCATCTCTCACCTCCTGCCAGCTCCCAACCCCTCCTCCCTGGATGCAAGCAGATGTTTTCCTGGCTCTGCAAGTTTTCACATCTCCACACTCAGCCAGACGTGATTCAGAGGGGCTTTTTGGGATTACTTTTAGGATTCCAGGACCAGCGCACGGTTTGCCTTTTGTAGAGAAACAAGTGTGAATGAGTACAGGTATGTTTGGCTGCAGAACTCAAGGTCCTGTCTGTCTCCTGGATATCTCTACCCGGATGACGCACAGCCAGCCCGAGTTCCTCACTCCTGAACTCGCTTCCCTCTCCCGACCTGCTCCTCCTCCTGGGTACCGTGATCTACCCGGCCATCCAAGTCAGAAATCTGGGAGACATCCCTAACTCTGCCCACTCCCACCTCCACATCTAATAAATCTCCCTGTGATTAATTAATGAATCGATGATGGCCTGGCCATTTAGCCTTCCAAATTTTTATTTAATTAGGACTCTTTTGAGTTGCAAAGAAACAGAAGCCCATTGCCAATGACCATAAGCAGAAAAAGGGATTGCTGGCTTATACAACAGAATTGAGAAGCCCACAGAGAGGGTCTAGGTGCAATGGTGGCTGAATCCAGAGGTTCAAAAGATGACACTGGAAATCCACTGGATCTTGCTCTCTTTTCCTTTGTAATTCCTTAGTGTTCAGGAATGTGCCTTCAGCCTGGTAAAATGCAGTGGCTCATGCCTATAATCCCAGCACTTTGGGAAGCCAAGTTGGGAGGATCAATTGAGACCAGGAGTTCAAGACCAGCTTGGACAACATAGTGAGACCCCATCTCTACAAACAATTAAAAAGTTAGTGGGTCATGGTAACACATGCCTGTAGTCCCAGCTACTCGGGAGGCTGAGGTAAGAGGATCACTTGAGCCCAGGGGGTTGAGGCTGCAGTGATCACTGTACTCTAGCGCAGGCAACAGAGCAAGATCCTGTCTCTTTAAAAAGAAAAAAAAGCCCCCAACAGCTCCAGACTTCCATGCTTCTTCCAGCCAATGGTCCAGCCTCCTGATCAGCCCCCTCTAAGGACTCTGTCTGGACCTGATTGTTCCATGTGCCTCTTCTGGGGTCAATTACTGTGCCCAAAACATGGGATACTTTAAGGACAAAAAGGTAGCACATATCCGTTACATTGTCTTTCTAACAGCCTATCTCTCTCCGTCACCATAGTCACAGCCCTACCATCTCACACCTAGATCATTGGGAACACCTCCAAACTGGCATCTCTGCCTGGGCTGGCTTACTCCCCCGTCCCGCCTAGGCCCCCAGTCCTCTAGGGAGGCTCTCTAGCTGTGAGGCACACTTGGCAGTCCCTGATCCTGCTTGCAGGTGAAGGCTTGCAAGGAACGCTGCAAGTCTGAAGCAACCTTCTGTTCACAGATTAAAGACCAGGCATTGAGGAGCTGCCATGTCACCAGGGCAAGGACAAGGGACAGGCCTGCCCAGTCCTGGCTGTTGTCTTCTTTGTACACTCTCAGGCTCCGGGTTCCTCTCTCTCTGTTGTCTCACTGCACCTGGGCAATGGGTCGCTGTGGGCAGGGTGGGAGCACCCACGCAGGTTTGGCCTGGGAATAGAAACCAGCAAAGACTGTCCCTCTGGTCCTGTAGCCTATCCTAATGATAGGAACCCTTTGCTCCCGGCAGGAGGATGCCAGCTTGCACAACGTCATCCTGTGGCCTCCAAACCCTGAAACCCCACAGGTACTGAGGATGTGATGTTCTGCACGGCTTGCCTCGGCCCCTTGCTAGCCTCTGCTTGGTTGCAGACATTTGGTGTGGCATGTGCATTTGTATATTTAGGTTTTCTCCTCCTCCCTGTCCCATCGCCGCCTCCCACCCACCCCAAATAAATTGTGAAACAGTAGAAATTGGCAATACATGTTTATATTTTTTTAAATAGCATTTTGTTGTGCCTGTCCAAGAACTGGCGTGGTTGACATGCTGTGCAATGCTGAGTAAGGCTTATGTTGTCAGCAGAACGGAGTGCGGTGCTGGGAGCCAGTACTAACCTTCCAAAGGCTTCTACTTTGATTTCCTTTGTCTGTGAGTGATGCTGGGAATGGGGTGGTGGCCTCACCTTCCCCACCAGTGGGCAAAACTGATTTGTCACAAGAAAAGATTAAATTCTGAATCAGCTGTCAGTGCTATCATGCAATAATGCAGCCAGCCGAGCTCCATGGTTTTAGCTCTGCCCGCAGTGTTTGCCATCCACTGGGGAAGGGGCAAGTGAGGAGCTTTGCATCCACGTCGCAGTGGCTTTTCCTGAAGAGGACACTGAGGTTAGCGTGTGCTTGTGGGCGTGGTCAGGGCGGGGCAATTCAATGTACTGAAATCCTCCCCACACCGCGCCAGGTGCGTCGGTCAACCAGGTGATGTGTTGTTCTTTGCTTTAAGAAAAGAGCCGCTCTACCACGGAGGGGGGCTGCCAGGTGTAGGTGTGCTTGATGTATTTGTCTCTCTGCGTATCCCAGCAAGGAGCGATGTCTGGGGTTGTGAAACAACGTTTGCGTAGAGCACTGTGAAGCCTTTTCACACAAGTGATTTCATCTGGTCCTCACAATCCCATGAGGTGGGCACTCGCAGGCTGATGACTCGGAGGTTAATCACCCAGGTCACTTGGTGAGGGCAGGAGTGAGAAGTCACACCCTGGCCTCCAGAGGGTCACGAAGAATGGCTGGGCCAGTAGTTTTGAAACTGGGCGCTGGGGAATCCTGGGGCCAACAGCAAGGATCCAAGGACTGGCCCACGGGGACTGGAGAGGGGAGAGTCCAGATTGCCAGCCTGCCCATCTTCCTCCGGCGCAGTCGCGTTACGTGGCCTTACATCGTAAGATGGCGTTTGGAAGGAAATGTTTTGGAATCAGGGCTGGAAATAGACACCGATGTGGTCCGTCTCCATTGCTAGTCCAGGGCTCCTACGGGTGTCCCTGCTGAGGGAGGAGCGCTTTGTCAGGCTTGGGACTTGCCACAGCACTTGGCAGCGCTCCGGAGCTCGGTCGAGAGCTCCTGCGTTGTGATGTGATGTGGATGTGGTTTTCACTCGCTGGGTGCACACTGGTGGAGCCCCTCTCTGCTGGGCGGTCGGTACCGCTTTAGATGCTGTGGGCCCACAGAGCAGCCACACAAGCCGGGTCCCTGCCTCGTGGATCTCACGTCCAGCTGGGGTGGCGGGGGAGCCTCGGTCAGACAAGTAAGTGAATAAACAGACAAACCAACAAGTAAATAGAATGGATTTGTCTGGGACTTTATAGGGCGCCTATTGTTGACCAGGCATAATTCTAGCCCTTGAGAGCCAGCAGCCAACAATTCAGCCATAATCTGCTCTAGTGCAGCTTCCTTTCCACAGGAAGAACAGACAATGAGCTAGCAGACAAATAAACACATCGTAAAAGTCCCAACGCTAACCGGGGCCGGGGGCTATTTCTTAGTTTTATTGTTGTGGTAAAGCATATGTGACATAAAATGTTCCGTGTTAACCATTTTTCAGTGCACAGCTCAGCGGCGTTAAGTGCATTCATGTCGCTGCGCAACCGTCACCACCGCGCACCTCCAGCCTCTTTCGTCTTCCCAGACTGCAGCTATTACACACTAGCTCCCCATTTTTCCTCTCCCCAGCACTGGGAACCACCATTATACTGTGCCTCTGTGAAGCTGTCTACCGTAGGTTGCACGTGAGTGGAGTCATACCACTTGTGGCTACTATTTCACTTTTGCGACCGGCTTCCTTCATTAAGCATAAAGTCTTCGAGGTTGGTCCGTGTTGCGGCATGTGTCAGAATTTCCTTCCTCTGCAAGGCTGGATAATATTCACTGTGTACAGATCACATTTCGTGCATCCATCCGTCTCCTGATGGACACTTGCGTTGCTTCTGGCCTTTGGCTGTCATGAATAACGCCGCGATGAATGTGGAGCCCCAGTCCCCGCTTGGGTCCCTGCTCCCAGTCCTGTGGCGCATACACCTCGGCGTGGAACTGCTGGATCACACGTCTGCGCTGTTGAGGAACCACTAAACTTCCCCACCGCAGCCTCGCTGTTTATATTCCCCCCAGCGATGTAAGAGCGTTCCAGTTTCTCCATGTCCTCGCCAATACTTGTTACTTTCTGGGTTTTGGGTTTTTAAAATTATAGTCATGCTAGTTGGTGTGAAGTAGTATCTCAGTGTGGTTAGGGGCAGTCAGGGAAGAGCTCTCTGCAGAGATCTGATGTGCTGAGGAGGAGGCAGCAGCCATGTAAGGTTCTGGAGAAGGAACATTCCAGAATAGGGAATAGCAAGTGTGACAAGTCTGGGAGAGACAAGCTTGCTGTACTTTAAGATCAGCGAAGAAGGCCCGTGTGGCTGGAGAAAAGCAGACAAGGTAAATCACGGTGAGAGGTGCAGCCAGGGAGGTGGGTGGGGTGCGGGCTGAGTTCCGTAGGTCCTTACCTGCCTTGGCAAGGAGTCGGGCTTCACTCCACCTGTGATGTAAAGCCGTGGGTGACACAGGAGCGTTTGGCTGGGGTTTGAACACACAGGCTCTCTCAGGCCCTGGAGGTGACACTGCAGGCTCCAGGGCCCCCTGAGGAGGAGGCGGCGGGGAACCAGCAGTGACCTTGTGCGCCAGCTCTGTCTGGCTTAGCAGGCTGGGGCTCAGGCAGCAGCTGGGCAGAGCTCCCCCAGAACCCGCCATTTCGAAACTGACAAGCCAAGGACTTGCTACAGCCAACATAGGACACTTTGTGTTTTTGGCCTTGACCAGTCCCACCATGGCGGCGGCGGCGTGTTCAGGCAAGTGGCCTTTGAGTCCTCACAGCAGCTGTGGTTCCCCATGTGTACCCGGTCCCTGGTGTGTACCCGTCTGTGACAGTAAAGGCCCACTGCGCCACACTCATTGTCTGGGTTGTTTGTGGCTCAGCACTCACCAGGCCTCAGTCTTTGTTTCTCTTCTGTGTACTCGGTCAAGGAGCTGAGCCCAGGCTGGGTTTGGCTTGTTATTCTAGATGATGCTAGGTCCTTGGACAACAGAGAGCAAGAAGCCTGAGAGGCCAGAGGAACCCAGGTGAGGCTTTTTGTAGGTGATGCCCCGGTGAGGAGGAGTGTGCTTAGCCGCATCGTGGTGTCAAAGGGGCACCGGGCTTTGCAGGGGGAAGAAGCGAAATGGCTTAGGAATAACACTGGGGAGCAACCAGGTTTCTGACTCGGTTTGCAAGCTGTGACGTTCTGGGCGTGTGGAAGAAAAATCAGCCTTCCCCCAACCCTGAGAGGGTTGCAAGCTGGTGGGTTCTCAGAGGTCAGCTGGGCATGGGGTAAGGTGGGAAGGCCCAGGGTCTGTTCCGTGAAGATCACGGGATATGGGGGTTCAGGCTGCAGAGAAGGTGTGTGTGCCGGGGTGGAGATGAGGTCACGTGGGGAGTGTGTGGAGCAGCGCAGGATTTGGGGTGGGGGACAAGTGCCGGGGACTGGACCTTCACACAGGGAGGCGAGTGCGGCAGGACTCCCCACCGAGCCTCCCGACAGTGGGCCGGCAAAGTACGTTTAACGATTTTTGCTTTTGAAGTTTGTTGGCAACAACTCATTTGTTGAATTAATTACGGACCAATTTATCTTACTCAAGAAGTCAAGTTTAATAACATCACAATAGTCCTACTTTGGGATCCCGCTGACCAGTCACAGTGGTTTCTTATTTCATCAGCACAAATGCTATTTAAACTCTGAAATGAGTCGTACGGCCTTGGGTTCTGCGCTGCGCTCCCAAGGGAGGAAAAGCCACAGAAGGACGACAGTTCTCACGCCCAGACTGAAATGCGCTCTGTTTACCGAGGGTCCTCTTACTGAGCTGAGGCTTTGGGGCCTCAGCCCGGACCCCCTGGCAGATGCCTTTTGCTGAATGCTAAGGGCTGGCTGTCACTCCCGCTCACATTGGCCTCCTGGCAGGCTGTTCTCGGCGAATGCTGGGCAGCCGGGGTTACTGAAGTTCACAGCTGTGACTCACGCCCAGGGTCCAGGCCCTTCCTGCCCAGGGACCCTTCTTTCTGCACATGTGTTGGTTGGGAACAAAGAGAAAGCCACACATACAACCAAGCCTCTGGGGAGTGACTTGTCTGGGGGTGGGAGGGCACAGTCCAGCGGGAAATCAGCAGAATGTCTAACACCGAGTCAGGGTGAGCCTCAGCTGTCCCCAGGAGTGTCAGGGTCCTGGTTTATGTGAGTCCCTCTCTGGGACAGAGGCGGTGGTGGCACTGTGACGAGAGCAGCCTCCACCCAACAGCCTTTCCTGAGGTTTCAATGCACCATGACTTGCCTGGAAGGATCTGTGCAGAAACAAGGGCTATGCCGGCCATACCCCAAATCGTGGAGTGGGCGTAACAGTCATTCCTTCGGGGGAGCCCTAAGTAGGGCACCTGAGCTCCGAGCATGTAGATTCCAGAAGGGGAGGGCAGCCCCTATACCAGCCTGGTGTTACCACCTTCTGGACTTCCCCCTGGCCATGGGGCTGTCATGGTCCCTATTTATAGCTCTGACAGTGTTGAGCAGATGAAATAGACATTCAATCTCATTATTATAATGGCCTGACTTAAAAATAGGTGATCATTAAATAAGTACTTTCAAACAATCCCACTGTCTGGGTGTTTCTGTAGCTAGAGTCTCAGAACACATGATTTTCAGCTACAGAATCTACCATCAATGCTATGAAGCAGGAAGACCAGTGCAGGGACCCCTGGGCTGGCCCAGGTGTCAGGGAAGGCTCCCCTGGGGAGCTGAAGTTCGAGCTCGGAGCTGAAGATGAGCAGGAAATAGGCCACCTCAGAAGGACCTAGGACACTTTCAGTGTGCACGCCTCCTCCAGCCCCGCCCTGGCCCGGGCAGGTCTCCCTGGGTCCCTGCTCTATGTACAGACGCAGCCTGGGCTGAGGTTTGCTCCTGAAGGATACGCCACAGCACTGTGGGCTCAGGTGCGGATCTGCTGACGTCCAAGGAACAGAGGACCAGGAGGACAGGAGAATCTGTGCCACACCAACTATCCCTGGGGTCTGCTCACCAAGCAAGGTGATGCGGTACATTCTGCAGGCTGAGGTCAGCTGTTGCTCGATACTATGTTGTCATTGTTTTGCTTGACAGAGAAAAGGCTCCTAAGTACATGTGTATGAGTGGTTTAGAGCTATGCTTGGCACTCTAAGTTTAGCTTGAAGGGACCTTGTTTTGTTCCTGAGAAACCCAAGGAACTCAACGTCGTGACAGCATTAGGCTAGGGCTGGAATAAGCAACATTTTCTAATATTCCACTAGCTGTAGGTGGGCATCTGGGATGATTTAACCGTGTTTAATGGGAAAGAAATTGAGCAAAGAGACAATTAAACAGCATGAATTCAACGTCACCACAGTGGAGAGAGAGCTTCTTTACCGTGACCTGTCAGCTCCCACAGCCTCTGCGGTAGGGTCGCCCAGCCTGGAGGGTGGGCGATGAGTCCCGCTGGCACCATTACTCAAGCGTGGGGACAGCCTCCGCCGCCCCAGGTTTTGGCCAGATGCATCTTCGGAAGGATGTGATTAACTGCTTTTGTCCTAAGCTGAGTGATACGGTTTGGATGCTGGGCCCCTCCAGATCACCTGTTGAAATTTGATCCCTAGTGCTGGAGGTGGGGCCTGGTGGGAGGTGTTTGGGTCACAGGGGCAGATCCCTCAGGAATGGCTTTGCCCTCTGGTGATAGTGGGCTGTCACTTTACTAGTTCACGGGAGAGCTGATTGTTTAAAAGAGCCTGGCCCCTCCTCTCTCTCCCTGCTCCTTCTGCCGTGGGACACGCCTGCTCCCCCTGCACCTCTGCCTCGATTGGAAGCTCCCTGAAGCCCTCCCCAGAAGCAGATGCTGGCAGGTGCTTCTTGAACAGTCTGCAGAGCTGTGAGCCGAATAAAATTCTTTTCTTCATAAATTACCCAGCCTCAGGCATTTCCTTATAGCAGCACAAAACAGACCAAGACACTGAGGTGGCCATTGGGACTCTTAGTTAATGGTTTTTGAACCAGTTTCTTCTTTATAACAAGAACTAGCATATATGATGTCTACTGTGGTCTAGCCTTGGGCCAAGTGCTACACAAGTATTACTTTATCTAACCTTCAAAACAACCTTGAAATCATGATCCTCATTTTACAGATATGGTACTAGAGGGTGGGGCCCAACGGCTTCAGCCAAATAAGCAGCAAGGCTTGGGTTTACGACCAGTACGTGCGGCTTCCTGTCCTGGCATTGTACAGCCAAGTCTCATCCGGCTCTAGCAAGAAAATGAGTGGATTCTAGAAAGGCAAAAAAAGGTTTCTGTGTGCACGTCAAGTATAATTGAGTAAACACCACAGCAAAGTATAGGCCATCCCGACGAACCCAGCTCTTTGAATGAAGAGACTCTTTCTTCCGTTCGTACGGTTCTTATTCATAAGGTGCTCCCGTCACCTGCAGAGGCAGGGAAGGGTAGAGACTGCGGTGCCCATTTTACAGACCAAGAGCCAGGGTCGAAGAGGTGAACTGGTCTGGCCGAGGGCACTTAGATTTGGGTTTTCTGGCCTCACCCAGCTCTCTTTAAGCCATATTGCTTCTAAAATGTTAAACACACACAGGATGTCAATATTGGGTGTGTTTTCGAAGCCTCAAAGGTTTCCCTTTCCCCTACAGATTAAAGGTGTCAGAACGTGTCACCTCTTACATCTTTGAGGTTCCTGCGTTCTTTTAGGTAATGTCCACCACTTGTGATTTAAATGCTTTTGAGGAAGGGAAGGTGGATATCACTTATCGAGGTGTGTATCACTCACTCATTCACTAAACTCAAAGTTCCATGAAGGTAGAAACCATGTCTTGTTTTTTAATTAAACTTTTTATTTTAGGATATTTTTCAGATTTACAGAAAAGTTGCAAAGATTGTACAGAGAATCCCCTTGTAGAGGCTTCACCCAGCTTCTCCTAAAGTTAACATTTTACACCGTGCCGTTTTTATCCATCAGGGTTGACCTAGTACCTAGACTCAGCCCTTACTGTACATGAGGTACGCGCTGTGAACTCTGTTATGTTATTTTCTTCATCTTTTAAGAGTGAGGGCTCAAACCCAGTTCTCTGTGACTGCAAAGCTTGTTCATTTCCTCTACTCTGTCAGGCTATATTCCACTTTGGGGGGGTGGTGGCTGAAACACCACCCTTGCAGCCTTTCCCTTGTTGACCTGACAGAGTGCCTACTAGGTTAGGCTGGGGTGTCCCCTGAAGCCCATATTAGTGAGCCTCTTCGGTCTTTCGTGTTCGCCTGGGAGGGAAGAAACACTCGGGATGATCTAGCAGAATTGGTGTGAGCGTTTGCCTTCCCTTGATAGGGAAGATGGGCAGCCTGCTGGCTCTAGCACAGAACATGTGTTCATCCTCCATATTTGGCCAGCCTGGCAGTTGTTTCTGAAATCCGATTCCTAACGCCATGGGGACGACCTTTGGTCCACTTCCCAGCATTCACCTGCAGTCAGTCACGCTGCTCCCAAGAAGCTGGTTCAAAGAGTGGGAGACTTGGCCAGACACTCTGGTCATGATCTAACCATGCTAATTAAGCATGGTTTAATTAACTCTATTGGCATGACCCTGTAAGCGGTGGTCTAGAGAGATGGAGCGCATTTAAGAGGTAAGGTCAGTGAAATTTTTTTTTTTTTTTATGGTGAAGTGCTTTTAGCTCATCACAAAGTGTATTTTTTTAGGACTGGAAAATTGCAACTGTTTAAAGATTGCTTTAAAATATACTCAAGGCTCTGGAATAGTCCAGAGCCAAAGAAAGGCTGTTTGTTTGCTCAACCAATGGCAGCAAAGGAAAGATTTGAAGAAGCAACTGGGCAAGTCTGTGTGTCATATGAGGATTGCCAATTGTTTTTCCAGCCTGCGATGTGGAAGCGTAAAGGGTAACTTTAGAAGTGCGTGCTGTTTTGCAGTGATGCCTGTTGACACAACAGTCCCTTGGATTCCAGTAAGCAATAGGGCTCAGGACTGTTGCTAGGATGGGGAAACCAGAAGGGGGATTCAAAGACACCATAGAAAAAAAATGTGGCAAAAGCAGGAGCTCCGAGGGCTGAGTATGCTTGCCGCAATTTACAGAAGTGGCCACCAGACTATACGAGAATAATCTATTTTTCATACATTCAGCAAATATTTATGGATCGCTTCTTCTGTGCCAGGTGCTATTCTGGGCATCAAATCTAGGCTCCTGTATTCACTAATGTCCGATTGCTTTAGTTACTTGGAGTGTGGCAACAAGGTGGCAGAGATCATAAAGCGATGAATTCCACTGTATGGCCAAGCAGCATGAGGCTGGGGTCAAGAGCACAGACTATGGAGCCAAAGCATCTGGGTGCAAACCCTGGCTCCACCACTTCCAAGCTGTGTGACACTGAGCAAGTAGCTTAACCTCTCTGTGTTTAGTGTTCTTATCTGTAAAATAGGGTTGTAAGGAATGAATGAGTTTGAAGATGTAAAGTGCTTAAAAAAACAGGACTTGGCACTTAGAAAGGGTTTATAGCAATAAATTTGCTAGTATTATAGCAGAAAGAGTGATATATAAGTGTGGGGTGTTGTTATTCTTGTGGAAAGAACATTGGACTTCAAGGCAGGAGACTTGCAGACTTAACTCTCTGGAAAATGGAAAACACTTTTTTACCTGCCAGTTTAGCTCATAGGGATTTTGCAAGAATTAGATGGATGTCAAAGCACTTTGAAAAGTGCAATGTGCCATCTATGTGGATAGGTCTGTTGCTTTGATTTTACCTCCACCCAGATATGTTTCTGTTGGAGAGAACATATTGTTCTTGCAGATGAGCTTTCTGTTAGGAGGAGGGGCGGGGCTGAAACAGGAGAAAGGCCTGCCTTGTTTTCTTTTTCAAAGAAGAATCTGAGCCCTTGTCACACTCCCTCTGCCTGAGGAAATGCAGCACGTGATCTCTTTTTTCCTCTTTAGTTAGAGCAAGATCTGTCTCCTTATTCCATCTGTTGTTTGCATCTGTCTGGACTGTCAGACATCATGTCTTTCCAGAATTACTTTAGAGAAACCTTGCTCGTGGCATACAGGGCAAGAGATTTATCTGTTAAATTATTTGCAGAATATTTTACTGCACATCATGCCGTGATTGAAAGGGAGGCCTGGCCTCAGGTGTTAGGAGCTGAGGTTTGCACGACAGTCAGACAAGTAGGAATTGGGTCATGTTAAGAATTCAGGACTCTGATATAAAAATGCCATTCATTCTGTGTTGTGATTCCTGAGTTTTAGTAAAATATGAAAATCATGCATCCAACGACTTATATAAAGCTCTTGACGCTGAAGAGTCAAGAACACTTTGCAGAGTTTGAATTTAAGGCGGTTTAAAGTTTGCACCGTCTTGGTACAGGGGTGTCATGCGGGGTGATTGTCTTCTTGGAGGCACAGGTCAGGAGGGGGAGTGCCCTCAGGGGAGGGCAGGGGCTCTCATTAAAGGAATGGTCCAGCCGGCCCAGAGGTCAAGGCGGCCCAGAGTCAGCTGCCGCCTCTTAGGGGAGGAGTCAGCTCAGCTCTCCCCGCCTTCTCCAACACGTCTGGTTGAAGGGAGGAACGGAGACTCCCTGTCCTTGCTGTGGGGTCAGAGATGATCAGTTACACACAGACTCCCACTGCTGTGTGACATTAGCCAGTGACTTAACCTCTCAAACCGTAAAACAGGAACACGAATAGCATCCTCCTCATAAGATTGTTGTGAAGATTCCACGAGATAGTTCATGAAGCAATATCGGCTTGGTGCCTGGCACTTAGTAAGTGCTCAATACACAGAAGCTATTGTTGTTGTTATTGTTCTTGTTGTTTTATTCCCCTGCCCCCCACCTTCTGTCTTTCTGCTAGAATGAAGGAAAATTTTCTATTACAGTATTCATGTCAGCACTGGAATGTATGGGCCCCTGAGAGTTGAGGTGTCTTTTGTATTTTACCTTTGGACACAATTGGATGAATGCAGATAACCAGCCACTCAGAGAAATGCACCAGGTGGGGGAAACACAGCTAAAAGCTAGCTTGCTCTTCACACTGGCGTCTGACGGCCAAGGACTACAGCCCACCCAACAGAGGATTTGCGGTCTCGAGAAGACCCCAGCCACAGACCGGGCAGATGATTTGCACCCAGATGTCCTGCAGAAACTCCAAAATTAATTTACAAAGTCCCCAGGTTAGCGGCTGATAGATGTTGGTGGGTGGAGATCCCCCCTGCTCCGGGGACCTGGGGGGCTGTCTGCTACACCCCCAGGCAGGAGCCATACCTGGGCTCTCCTTTGGGTGCCTTCTGTGTCCCCACCCCTGCAGTCACAGGACTGGGGTCCGCTTCCCTCAACTGTGAACAATTTGGTGGAAGGGATGGGGTCTTACTCATTTTTGTAGCTCCTTCTTCTAGCACTGGTTCTGGCATGTGGTCGGCCTTAGATGACTCCATCTCTGTTTCCTGGATGATTGGATGAATCAACAAACCAATGAGTAAAACCTATTTTGGAAGAGCTGAGAGAAATGAGATATTTATCCAATAATCTGGCTGCATAGGGTCCATGGTTCCAACTGGTGAATTGGGTGGTTCGGGAGAGGACTTTTCCCTTGTCCCGGTGGTGGGCAGGGCCAGAGTGGGTCTCCCTCTGGGGCCATGTGGGAACAGCACCCCTGAGAGGAGAGAGAAGGTTTCTAGCAACATGGAGCTGGGAGCCAAAGGGAGCTCTGTGAAGCCAGAGGGAGCTCTCCTGGCCTAGCGCCTGGTGCGCCCATGAGACTAAAATCTCCTCAAGGATGGGTACTACGAGTCGTGGGTCTGGGTCTCCCCCAAGCTCTCAACAAGCCTTGTGCACAGGTCTGAGCCACCTCCCCTGGAGGAAAGGGAAGCTGTTTCTAATTCACACAAAGACGCTGTCTGCTCATACGCCATGCACTTGGCCCAGAAGAGCACCACCTTCTGATTTTCACAAAGGTACCCCCCAGCTAGGCAATGTCCTGCTCTGTGGATTTGGATCATCTGCTAGATTTCAGAAAGGTAGAAGGAAATGAGGTCTTGTGCTAACCATCTTCAAAAGTGTGTTCCATGTGTAACACTACTTTTATGAGATGTTAACCGGTGGTTCACAAACAACAATCCTGTGATCAAAAAATTTTGAGAAACTCTGGGTCAAAATTCAAAAACTTATTTTACTGTAGAACTTCCCAGAACTTCCACCATGCCAACACGCACTGTAAATTTCTAAAAGGGGGCTCAGTAGGGTAGCACTTCTCAAACTCACTTGACCATAGAACATTTTCTATGGTCCCTTCCCTCCAGGAAGATCTGGTGACCTGTGATATTCACTCTTGGTTGCGAGTGAGCAAAATCCAGCCTGTACCAGCTAAGGTAGGAAGGAGAAAGCAAGGCCTCGTCCTACGGCTCCGGACACAGAGTGCAGAATAAGCCGGACCCCAGGGCCGACTGGACCGAGCGAGGCCTCGACGCACCAGGACCCCCTCTCTGCCTCTGATCGCAGCCCTTCCTCCTCCTGCTCCATTCTCCTGTCGCAGGCTGCTTCCTCCGCAATGGCTAGAAACCAGGCCGCTGGTGACTCCCGCAGTCACCCTCTCCAGAGCTGCCACCAGATTCTGCCACTCTGGCTCTTCACGGAGTCCTCGGGAAGGTCCTGGCTGGATCCAAGTCTCGTGCACACTCCAGCGGGACACTATGACTGGCGTTTTCCGCAAGAACCTCAGCAACAGAGACGTGGCTGGAACAGTTCTTAAAAGAAGGCAGTAGCGTCGCTGCTGGTGTGGCGGGATTGGGCAGGATTCCCGAAAAGAAGGCAGACCTGGTCCCAGCACAGGAGTGTGTGCTGTTGGTGGGAGGGGGTGTGGGGCCACGGCTGGGCAAAAGACCACCGCTGCTTTGGGAAACACAGCCTGGGGTTTGCAAAAGCCCTGTCTCCTCTTCTGATTTTTATATTATACCAAAATGAGCATCATTTAAATTGAGTTTTTAAAAATCTCATCTCTTTCTGTCCTGTGATTTGCAGTTTTGATTGAGCCTTATACTTCTGCATCTTGGTTTGAAAAATCAACTAGTCTGTGGATAAGCTTATTGTGAAGGAGAAGGGGCCCGACTCTCAGAGCGGTTAGGACAGCGAACGGGTGGGTCTGGGTTTCCAAAGCCTCGACATTTTCTTCCTTCAGTTGGTTTTGATTTTTTTCAGGTTTCCCGCTGAATTCTGGTGGGGAAGGAAAGTATGTTTTCAGCTAAGTGGGGCCACAAACAAACTGGACCCTTTGAGGTCTTAGTTTAAATACCTCCACTTCCCCTAGGGAACAAGTGACCCCAAGTACAGCAAGTGTCCTCAGTTTTGGTTTCCTGCTCAGTGGGAACTGCTCATTTCACTGTGTTTCTTCTCCACTAGATGAGAACAGGGGCTGCCTTGCGTTGCTCCCCATATATCCTCAAAGCCTAGCTCCGTGTCTGGCGCGTAGCAGGTGCTCTGTTGGATCATAAAGCAAAGGAACAACCTTAATCTTGAATGCTGTGGCCAGTGGCCTATGGTAAATGTTTTTGTGTTTTCAGACTCCTATCTGATTTCCTTTCCAATTTCTCTTTCTTCTGGCCTAGAGAACTTCATCAGCTCAGAGTCCAAGGTCCACGCAACCACCTGGGGACAGTCAGAATATAAAAAGGAAGCAGCAGGACGCACCCGGAAGCCCTGACCTTGAGGACTTGTCCAGGTAGGGGCCGGCTCTGGAGGACGACACAGCCTGAGGCCTGGCCAGCTCACTGCCTGCTCTGCCTTTGCTTTGCTCCATTTGCTTTAGTAAATGGACCCTAAAACACACGCTGGGGTCCCCGTGGGTGAGATTTTTGAGCTGGTGGCTCATGGGCCTCTTTGTGACTGGCTAGGCCTGCATGATTGGAAAATTAATACTGTTTTTCTGCCCAAAGATAAAATTAATAATTATAGACTTCCATTCCAGCCACACTCCAGGTTATCTTCATTGTCATAACTTAAAATGGAAAAGATCAAGAATTCCAAGGGGCTTTTTGGGTGAATAATCTGTGGCTAAGTGGGTCTGTGTCCCAGCGTGGGGGCCATTGTGGGCACTGGACCATGAAAACACCGGATTCAGAGAACAATTACTAAAGCCACCCAAGCCCGCAGTCCCAGGGAGGCTGGTGGATGAATTCCAGAAACCAACTGTGGCCGTGGAATGTGGCCAGTGCTGGGGTGGCCCATGGGTCACTGGTCCTCACTGGTCTCCCCACTGGGGCTCTCTATTGGACCTCTCCCCATGAGTGCTCCACACCCACAGATTTGGGGGCATTCACAAGCAGAGGGCTGGCAGACTTGAGCACTCAGCCCCCAGCAAGACACAGGCCAGGCACAGGGGACACAATTCACAACTGCTTTGGGTTCAACTCACAAACAGGCCCTGGATCTGGTTCAATAAACCCTCCCAAACAGTGGAAGCCCAGATCCCGGGAGTCCACAATTACAGGCCTTAAAGGAGCAAATGGACAGAAACTTCATGAAACAAAAATGCAAAATTGAGTGATAGGCCCCCATCATAGACCGTGAAAGTTTGGGTCATGACCTGCTTGGTGGTAGCTTTTCACAACCTTAGGACTCCAAGTGACATTTTTTGCTTCGGGTAAGTAAGAGCGACCCCTGGTGGCAGGAATTTCTGTAACTGGGACGTTATTTTCTGGGTAGCTTGGACCGTGGGTTTCCAGAGGCGGCACTGGGAACCTCTTGGACGAAACTCTAGATTTCTTTAGGGAGATGGCAATTAGATGGGGCAGGGTGTTCTTTTTTGTTTGAGGGATCACATCACAAAAGGTTGCCTCAAACAGCACCTTTGACTCCCTGTGCTCTGCTAACGGTGGTGCCTCCTTTGCCTCCCAAGACTGCCGTGGCTGTTTCACTTTCATGAACTTTTTATCAGGGTAACAGGACAGAGGTTTTAATATTTGGTTCTAACTGGATCTCTAAGTTGGCTCTGAATGACCATGAAACCAGTGATGGATTCATCTTTCCTGGAACCCCACACAAGGGAGCCCACTGCTGGCTGAGACCCAGGGTCCAGCTCTTCTCTCTCCATCTTCCTGAGGTCCTGGGATGGCCTACGAGGCCTGGAAATTGTTGGAAGCCCATGTCATGGCCACACTGAAGAGCAGCGACAGCTCAAAGGTCTTTTGTTGCTAGTTCTTCAGCTTTAGTCAATTATTATCTTTCCCTTGGAAAAGAATCGCCTCTCACTGGCATGCAAATCGAGCATGAAAGAGATGCCTTCCAAGAACAAGCCCGAAGAAGCAACTTCCTGTTCACAATTAAAACTGTGTGCATGTCTGTAGTGCAGGGCCCGGTGCTAACCACTCAGAACTATCAATAGGCAGAGGCCTCCTTCTCTCCAGGGTTGACATCAGTCCTGAGTCCTTCGCTCCAGATAGAGGGCGGCTCCTGTGTGCACCGTTTCCGTGAGGATAACAATAGCATTTAACATTGATTTTGCATGTGGGTGCCAGACACTATGCCAAATGCTCTGTGGGTACAATAGAAAACTCTATTTTCTTTAAATCAATTCAGTTCCAATTCTGAGTCCTTACTGTGCCAGGCCCATGGCCACCACCCTTGGGACTCCCCTCTCCTGAGCCTGGTGCTCTGAGGCCAGTACCCCCACTGCGGGGCTCGGTGGCCCAGGCCACACTGCCCCTGAGGCCCTGTGACTGTGCTGCCGCCCTGTCACAGTGGTCACATGGAAATCCTTGGTGAGGCTGGGAGCCCGCTGCCGTTCCCTTGGAGCTGGCCCCTCCCTGCTCACCCCTTCTGGGCCTGAGAACACCATCTGGGAGCAGGAGGGACTCTCGGATGTTCCCCACCATCCAGGGCCCTTTCTCTGTTCACTCCTCATCCTCAAAGGCGTTTGCCTTCTCCCTTGGCCTCACTGGACAACCAGCATTCTTTTCTTCAAAGGATATAGGTTTTTGCAAAAGGTGGGAGGAGACAGTGACCTCAAATTGCTTCTTTTTTCAACTTGTAAAAACTCCAGAGACAGAAAGCAAAGAAGGGCCTTCAGGGACTCCCTGCTGGGCATGGAGGCGGTGGAAGAATATAGGGAGAAAGGTTAACGTTCCCAAAGATGTCCCTCTGCCTGCATGTTATCTCCACTCTACAGATGAGGAAACTGAGGCTTGGAGCATTCTGTAATCTACTTAGCAGGGGAAAGTCCATTGTTTCCTCTGAATTATACCAGAACGTGGAGTTTGTGCATCCCCAAAGGGGGTAAGTTCTTCACCTCCAATAGGGAGAGCGCAGGGTCCCATCAGTTCGACTGCCTTACTTTCTGGGCGCCACGTGGTGGCGCTGTTGTAACTCAGCCCAGCATGGTCCAAACCCCTGCAGATGCTGGGAGGTCCCCTCGGTGCTGTCCAGCCCTGGGTTCTTGAGGGAGGATGGTCCCGGCCTCCTAGCATGAAGCTTAAGCCCAAGCAGCACCTCCTGCTGCCCGGCAGTGTCCGGCCCGCATGGCTGCCCGTGTAGGGACTGTTCCTGCCCCACCCGCCTTGGGTACCAAGAACCAGGGATTGGGCAGAGTTTTCCTTTTAGACCCTCAGAACACGAGTGATTTTATCAGACAGTCTTTCCCCAAATAATGGAGGCATTAACATCAGGTCGTGCTAGAGGCTATTACCGTTTTTGTAGGCCAAAAACTGTTGGACATTGGCGGTTTCCTGTGCTTCAGCATCACACCTGCTCATCCTCTGGAGAAAGGCCCCGGGTGCTATTCCAGAGATGACTGGCTTTTCTCAGGGAGTGACCCTAAGGGATTCCTAGGTTAATTCCTGGCACCTTTGACACTGACAGAGCGAGAGTGGGAACTCCGCAGCCTGCAGCCTTAGCCCTTATCCAGCCGTCCTCAACCTTGAACGCGCATCAGAATCACCTGCCAGGCAGGCTGGGCGGCTGGCTGGGCCTCACCTGCAGGGGCCGATTCGGCAGGTCTGGGGCGAGGCCTGAGGCTGAGCATTTCTGACAAGTTCCCGGATACTAGTTCTGCCGTCCAGGGACCACACTGAGGGCCGCTTCATTAATGTCACGTAGCTATGTGACTGCCATGGCCCTGTGCTGTTGGGGTTCAGACGAGGCCTTTCTGAGGGCTGGAGTGGACAAGGAGAGTCTCCTGGCAGGGGTGGGAGAACTTGGGGAGGACATGGGGACCATTCCAGGTGGGGGTAGAATCCCTGAGTCAGACCCCGCTAGGGCTGAGCAGGCGGTGAGCAGGGACCGAGGTGGGCATTCCCTAGGAACAAGGCCGGAAGAGTGGGGCCAGGTGAGGAGAGTTTGTGGGTCAGGCGAGGGTTTGAGAGTTTGTCCTGCAGTAAAAGGATGCCAGGAGCGTGCTTTGTGGTTGGTTGGTTTGTTTGCTTTTAAACAAGGGCTTATGCATTGCCAGGGAAGAGATCAGAAGATAAATTTAGGGGCACCTAATTGGTGCCCTGGAGGGGTGGAAGGTGGAAGGGGCAGGAAAGGCTGTCTTTGCCGCAGAGGGACAGTGGCCAGGAAGCAATCCCAAGGGAGAAGCCAAGAACCCGGTGACTGCCTGGGTGTGGGCAGAAAAGGTGGAGTCAAAGAAGACGCTATGGTTCTGGACCAAGAACCCCCAGAAGATCCCACATTAGACACTGGGACAACCAAAGTGAGTGAGGGCTGCTGTGGGGAAACTGGGATCTGTTCGAGGGAGGTTGAAGGAAAGACCTCCTCACATGCTGGGAACCCTGCCCAGCCGGCCTTCAGCGGCTCCTGGCAGCAGGCAGGGGTGACAGTTTAATGAGATGATTGCGGTGGGTTATGGCCCTCAGTCCTATGATATCCTCGTGGTGGTTACAAGTATTTGTGCAGGTTATTCTCAGCTAGGCCAGCTCATTCCAGTGCTCCTATTTTTGTGCCTTTATATTTAGGCTGGGCATGATGGCTCATGCCTGTACTTTTAGCACTTTGGGAGGCTGAGGTGGGAGGACTGCTTGAGGCCAGGCATTCAAGACCAGGCTGAGCAACATAGCAAGACCCCATCTCTACAAAAAAGAGAAAAAATTAGCGAGGTGGGGTGTTGTACGCCTGTAGTCCCAGCTACTTGGGAGGCTAAGGCAGGAGGATCGCTTTAGCCCAGGAGTTTGAGGTTTGCAGTGAGCTATGATGATGCCACTGCACTCCAGCCTGGATGATAGAGCAAGGCCTTGTCTCAAAAACTAAAATAAAAACAAAAAACAGAACTGTATTTAAGTATAGGAACATACTGGGGTTGGGGTGAATAAGAATAAATGAAATCACATGAGTGGTCTCCCAGTCTCCCCATCATAAGATTTACCTCGGTGTTCAGGAAATATATACCCTCCTAAACCCCAATCCAGTCCTGAGACAGAATTGCTTGCATGGAGTAATCTGTATGTTTAATAAACAGCCCAGGTGATTCTTATGAGCAGGGAAATTTGTGGAATTGTGAGCTGTTGCCAGGTGTACCTTACCAGGATTGCCTGGGGCACCAGCTCTGAAAACTCATTTCCTGACCCCACCCCCAAGAGTCTAAGCCAGTAGATTTGGGATGAAACCCTCAAATCTGTGTTTTTAATAAGAAGTCCATGTGGTTCTTATGATAAAGCAGGCTTGGGAAACACTGACTGGGGATTACCCCCAGGCCAATAAAGATAGCTAACTTTTTTTTTTTTTTTTTTTTGAGACAGAGTCTCACTTTGTTGCCCGGGCTAGAGTGCCGTGGCATCAGCCTAGCTCACAGCAACCTCAAACTCCTGGGCTCAAGCAATCCTTCTTCCTCAGCCTCCCAAAGTAGCTGGGACTACAGGCATGCGCCACCATCCCCGGCTAATTTTTTTTACATATATTTTTGGTTGGCCAATTAATTTCTTTCTATTTATAGTAGAGACGGGGTCTCGCTCTTGCTTAGGCTGGTTTTGAACTCCTGACCTTGAGCTGTCCACCCGCCTCGACCTCCCAGAGTGCTAGGATTACAGGCGTGAGCCACCGCGCCCGGCCAAAGATAGCTAACTTTTATTCGCTCTCAGGTAAACTTTAAAATTAAGGCTCAGAATTTAAGGATAATTAGCATCCAGAGAGATATTTATTGGGCATCTGTTCTGTGCCTGATGCTGGCGACATGAGCCATGGGGTCTCTGCTCCAGTGGACAAAAGTACCTTGTTGTCAGGGAGTCAGACATTGAACAAGGAAACAAATAGAAGAGAGCCGCCTTCAGGAGACAGGTGTTGTGATGGGCAGTAACAGGGAGGAGGTGGCGCCTTTAGGTTAGATTTGTGGTTCTCAAAGTGGGGTTCCTGGCCCAGCAGCCTCTGCGTCACCAGGGAACTCATTAGAGATGCAGGTTTTTGGGCCCCACCCCTGACTCACTGAATCGGAAATTCAGTGTGGGGCCAGCCCATCTGTGTTTTTGGCCCCTCAGGGGCCTCAAAGCATGAGACCCACTGGATGAGATGGTCAGGGAAGGAGGTGATGTTTGAGCTGAGTCTGGGTTGACAAAAAGGAGGCAGATGCAGATGATCTAGGGGATGATGCATTCCAGGTGGGCGGACAGGGGTGCAAAGGATTTAAAGAGGAACAAATTTGGTGTGTGAGAGAAAACAGGGACCAGCGAGGCAGCGAGAGGCAGCAACGGGGACAGATCAGCCAGGCTGGCGACTCGAAGGCCGAGGTAAGAGGTGTGGATTTCACTCTGGCTGCTGAGCGGACAGCGTAAGAGGGCAGGACTGGAGACAGGAGGTCAGAGAAGGGGCCATGCGGGACCGAGGCAAGACGTGGGGTGAACTCGGGCAGGGCTTCTCAACCCCGCTTTCATTGTCACTCACGCCCCACGAGCGACTTTGAGAGACAGTTCATTCCAATTGGCCTCCCTTCTCCAAGAAGTTTCAACACCATGGATATATGTGTTTACGTACTATGGCCTTTGAGGCCACAAACTTATAACATTTAGGATTTTTTTCACCTCTCGGGAACCAGTTTTTACCCCTTGCCCCCCCAATGGTCTCCGGCCACTGAGAATGCACACAGTGACGCCCGTGATGATGGAGAAATGTGTGCGGCTGTGAATAGTTTAGATGTTTTGGAGCTAGAGACGCCAGCACTTGCTAATGAGTTGGATTTAGAAGGAGGGAGAAAAGAATCGAGGGAGATTCCTGAAGTTTTGGCTTCAGCAGCGGGGTAGCTGGGACGAGGAGCTGAGATGGGGACAGCATCAAGGTCAGAAGTGTCTGTTCCCTGGGCACAGACTTCATCTCCAGGAGGAAATCCTGTTGGCGCCAGGTGAACCTGGCAGGACTGTGTGCCTACTGTCCCACACCCGCCTCCCAGGAGGGCCTGCCATCTGTGAAAGAAAGGCAGGGTTCCCCTTTCTGCTTCAGGGACAGCTCACTTCCTGCTACACGCCCAACACCTTAAGCACCCCATCCTTCCTTGGTGTCCCTAAGAAAGAATGTGTCTTAGGTTTCTTAGTCCACTTAATAAACATGGGGCTACTGCCCCCCACGGGTCAAGTTCTGGGCTGGGCCAGAGGTGCAAGGATGGGCAAGACATGGCGGTCCAGTCATAGAGAAAGGCATGGAGACGAATAATTCTAGAACAAGCTAAATGCTCTTGGTGGGTCTCTGGGAGCACAGGGCGTGGAAGGGCTGGCTCTGCTGGGGGAACCAGGGGAGGAGGTTTCTTGGGGCTCGGTCTTCAAAACTTAGTAGAATAGGGCATTGTGGGGAAAGGGCAGTTCCAGGAGAGGGAACAGCTGTAATTATTACAGATCTACAGGAAACAGAATTTAGGAAGAACTAGACTCACTGGCCTTTTAAATAGCATATTTCAGAGCTTCTTTACATCTAGGAGATAAGAGAAGTAGCATATTTATTAAGCTCGCCTCTTGACTTTTTCAGAAGACAAACTCCTACTTAGAACAAAAAACTTGGCGTTTCAGTAGCAGCAGCTATGGGGAAGGGTAGAAAGATGGTTTAAAAATATGAAATGGGGAAAGGCCACAAATACACCTGGAAAAAGATCCAAAGTACCGAGAACCACCCGCCAAGACATTTAAATCTTCTGATGGAAAATGGGCTACAGCTGTCATTAAGAATAAGCCTTAAAAGGATGATGTGCACCTTTAACTGGGCATGCTCAGTCTATAGCCACAATTCTCTCTTTCTTCGTTTATTTTGACTGAGTCTTGGGCTTAGGCTCTGTTTCCAATCCAGCCACTATCTCATCTATGTCATCCTGCACTACCTGTCAGCTGGCCCAAACCCACTAACAAAATTCCCTTTACCTATTCCTAAGGGATTTTGCCTACACCTTTGTTGATAAAGTGTTTTGAGCATAATGAATTACGAGTGTGGGCAACAAATGTAGCACCAAGAATTAAGCAGCAAAAGCAAGCAAACAGAAAAAAAAAAAATCAGCTGGTATAGTTAATTACAAATCAAGGTACTGGGCAGGATTCAGGTGACTTGGGTTCTTGTCTTGCATCTGCCACTAATTAGCCACTGTGCTTGGGTGAGTCATTGTCATGGTGTGTATGTTTCCTCACCTGTAGAACATAATGGCCTTTTCAGTTAGAGTCACATGAAACCTCCCTGTGCTATGTGTCTCCCTTCATGCCCTAAGCCCCACTCTTTCTGTGTCAAGATGCTCTGTGCCTGGAAATCAGAGTTGCATTTCTTGGAGTTTCCAAATCCTCTTGGCTCCTCTCCTCCTTCAGATTTCTTTACCACAGAATCATGCTCAGCTTTTCTCTGGATTATTTACAAGTCTGCTTTCCTAAAATCTAGTCATGGAGCTTATTCTTGTGTTTAGAACATGGCCCAGATTCTGAGAAATAAGTGGAATAGTAAGCGAAAACATAGCATATTTAAAGAAGAAAGATGCAGGGTACTTTGGATATTGGCAGCGTTCTTTCTGTTCTACCTTCTCAAACTCACTCTTCCTGCTTCCCGGTCTTCTCCCCTAAAGTTCAGTGGGACAGGTGGGGAGGTGTGGGGGAAGCTAGGGCAGGCAGCTTTCTAACTCCTGTTAATACTTCAGTTAGAGGGCTTGACCAGGTGCTGAGGATGGCTGGAAGAATCCTGAACGGCCTTCTAAGAGTTAACATGTTTTTCTTGGCACCTAACTCACTAAAAGGCAACACCTGTACCATATCATTTTGAAACCAACCATTTTAGTGGTGTTTTGGTGTTTTTTTTTTTTCAAGTGGGCAAGCAGAAGGGACAGTGACCTTCCAGATATTAGCATTTAAGATGTTCACAATTGCATGTGTGGTGCTGAATTGTTGCCCTTGCTAACAGAGGTTAAAAGAAGAAGCAACTTTTTGTGACATTTACGAGAATTGTAAAGCTGGCTTTTGCCGGAAAACGTATGTGTAATCTAAGTAGTTCTGATACACTGGAAAATGTTTCTACATACCCACTTTACAAAATGAAACAGAATGTTGGAAAAAGAAAAGAAAAAAAATATGAAATGGGCTTCAAATTGAATGTTTTCTACCTCACCTCCCACTGCCATTTGTGGAATCCGTCTACCTCCAGCTGGGCCTTGGGCCCAGGTATACACACATCGCCTCCCCTGGCAGCTCTGTGTAGGTGACGTAGATGACCCGAGGGGACCATGCGAGGCAACCTGGCTCAGAGAGGTTAAGGGACTTGCCCCAGGTCCCACAGAGGCCACCCCAAACCCAGACTCCTAACCGTACACCGACTCCCACAGGTGCCTGAAAGTATTTGTGTGTGGTCTCCATAATTAGAAAGTAAACCTCAGTCAATCCTTAACATTTGATTTTCCTATAAACAGAGTCAGTTCCTCAAAACAGAAAAAACTGTGTTAGGAGCAGCAGCTGGGCCAGCTCTTAACGACTGACTGAGCTGCACGCCTAAGTGGCCTCACTCTGTTCCCCCCAAACAAACTCTGGTGGACCCCAGGATCAGGACAGATCCCCAGCTCCTGCCCAGCCGGGTGTGTCGGGCAAAGCTGAGAGCAGCCCCACCCTGCCTGTCCTGCTTCTGACTCAGTATTTATCCCTGGCGGGAAGTAAACACAGGGCGGAGAGTGGGAGGGAGGGAAGGGTGAGCTCCTGACTTTTGACACTGGTGGCAAAAGAAGACCATGTGCTGAATTAGGTGTGTTGTCTGCTTTCTGCTCCTCTGGTTTCAACCGAGCATTTGAAGCTTTAAAAAAAGAAGGGAAGAGGAGTGTTTTTCCATTATGAGATAATGCCCATTCATTGTAACAGCTTGGAACACAGAGAAACGTGAAAAGTACAGAAGAAAAAAGAAATCACCAATATGCCCCTACCATCCATCTACAGACAACTGCTCTGAAAATAGTAGTGTGTTTCCATCTCACTCTTGTGTTTCTTTCTAGTTCTTTCCTTTACTGATTGTGAGATAGCTATATTCCTTTAGATGGCATGGTATATTAGGGGTGTAGACATATATATGTAAAATATTTATATACACACACACCCCTCCCTCCTCCATCCACTGTTTCTCCATTAGTTAACATCTTGCATTAGTGTGGTACATTTGTTACAATTATTTAATAAGCCAATATTGATATATTAACAAAAGTCAATACAGTAAATCTTCCCTTTTTATTGTGGATAGGATAGGTTCTTTTTTATTTTATTTTAGACACAGGGTCACCCAGGCTGAAGTGCAGAGACCTCATGATCACAGCTCACTGTAACCTCAAACTCCTAGGCTCAAGTGATCCTCCCACCGCAGCCTCCTGAGTAGCTGGGAGTACAGGCATGTACTATTTGTGTTGTTTTAGTGGTTGCATTAGGAACTATAATAAACATTTTTAATATATCATAATCTGCTTTCAAGTGATATTATACCATTTCGTGTATATTAAAAGAGTTTTGGAGGAGTGTCCTTCCCTTTCTTCCCTTCTGGCCTTTGACCTATTGTCATTTGCTTCTACCTAAGTTACTAATCCCATAATACACGTCATTACTTTTGCTTTAAACATCTAATTGCTTCTTAAAAGAGATTTAAATAATAAGGAAAAAAAGACTATATCTACCTGCATAGTCATGATTTCTGGTGTTCCTTGTTCTTTTCTGTAGATCGTGATTACCATCCGATATTCCCTTTCTGCTTGAAGGACTTCCCTTAACTTCCTTGAAGTATGGGTCTGCTTGTGGTTATTCTTTTATCTTTTTGTATGTCAGGAAAAATCTCTATTTCACCCATGTTTGAGAAAGATATTTTCTCCAGGCAAACAGTTCTAGGTCGACAGTTTTTTCTTTCAGCACTTTGCTGATACCGCCCCATGTGTTCTGGCTTGCATTGTTTCCAACAAAGGAATTTGATGTCATCCTTACTTTTGTTCTTCTGTGTTTTTTCCTCTGGCTGCTTTTAAATTTTTTCACTTTTTCACTGGTTTTAAGCAATTTGGTTATGATATGCCTTGGTGTATATTTCTCCCTGTTTCTTATGCTTGGAGTTAGATGAGATTTTTGGATATGTGGGTTTATGGTTTATATCATATTTGGAAATTTTTCAGTCATTATTTCTTCAAAATTTTTTTTATCTCCCCCTTCCTTTGGGGACTCCTATTACATATATGTTCAGCCACTTGAAGTTGTTCCACAGCTCACTGATGCTCTGCTTTTTTTTTTGTTTGTTTTTTTCAGTCTCTATTCCCTCTGGGTTTTGTTTTAGAGCATTTTTATTGTTCACCAATCTTTTTCTCTGCAGTGGCTAGCCTTTCATTAATCTCACCTGGTGTGCTTTGCACTTTCGACATCACAGGTTTCATCTCTAGAAGTTTGATTTGGGTCTTTTTTATATCTCTCACGTGTGCTTAACATGCCCGGTCTTTCCTCCAGCCTCCTGAATTTATGGAATACAGTTATAATACTTCAAAAAATGTCCTTGTATGCTGACTCCATCATCTGTGTGATTTTTGGGTTCAGAAAAAATTACTTGATTTTTCTTTTCATTGTGGGTCATATTTTCCTGCTTCTTTGCGTGCTAGACATTGCAGACTTCAAGCTTTTAGCTTCTGGATATTCTTATATTCCTATAAATACCCTTGAAGTTTGCTTTGGGACGCAGTTAAGTTATTTGGAACAGGTTAATCCTTTTGGGTCTGGCTTTGTTAGGTGGGACCAGAGGTGAGGATTAGTTTTCCCCACTGCTAAGGCATGACCCTTCTTAGTACTCTAACAGATGCCCCGTGAGTTATGAGGTTTTCCACTCTGTCTGGCGAGAATGGGAACTATTCCCAGCTCTGCGTGAGTTTCGAGCGAGGATTATTCCCCCCAAACCTTTCAGGTGGTTTCTGTGCATGCACGTTCTGATCAGTACTTTGCTATCTCTGGAGTTCTCTCTCTGTTGAACCCTCTTCTCTCTGGGACTCTGCCCTGGGAACTCCGCTGCCTGGGTCTCCCCAGCACCCAGCTCTGTCTCCTGTAGTCAGGGAGACTGGGGGGCTCTACTTAGAACCCCTCCCGGTGCCACTTTCTCCAGGCCTTTGGCTGGGCAACAGCAGGGCTTACCTTGCCGTTTTCTGTCTCCAGAGACCACTGCCCTGCCCTTCCTCTGTCTCCTTTAGTAGCCAACTCCCCGCTACTCCAGCCCTTCTTACGTTCATAATTCTTCCTATGACATTTTTCAGCCCAGACTCTCTGAAAACATTGAAAAGCCATTATATCAAGTTTCTTTCTTTGCTTTTAACTGGGAATGCAGCAAAACACCTGGCATTTATTTTAGGAGAGGTATGGAGACCCTTCTGGAAGAAAAGAGTAAGAGAGAGGAGGCCATGGGCAGATGTGATTTCTCTTTTCTCCTCAAGCTTCTTGTATCACCAACACTTGCAGTCCCCCTGTGTCTTTTTATGGCCTCAAATGCCAACTTTGACAGCAGTTGATCTTCCCAAACTTGTCACCGCAGCTGTGTGTTAGTGCTGGGAAGGGGCCCGAATGGTCTTTGCGTCTTTGACATTGAACCAGCTTGGCTTCCAGCAATGCTGACTCGTCAGCTTTTCCCTCCCCATTTAGGTCAGTGGGATTAGACAGACAGACACATCTCAACAACATAGGCTGGCAACTGGGATTGATTCTTAAAAGACACTCTTAATCACATTTTGGAGCTCAGAACACACGAGGTCAGTCTCAGATGGGTGACACTGGTGACATCTTATTGTTCAGAGGATGCCTCAAATTCTCTGAAAGATTTACACTCATCAAGGGACATTTCCACTATGTTCCCTGTTTTGCACTATGTTTACAATGGCAGGAAAATGATTTTAGAAGTCCTACCAAGAAAGGATATGAGTGGTGGCAGGCATCTGTAGTCTCAGGTACTTGGGAGGCTGAGGCAGGAGGATCCCTTGAACCCAGGAGTTCGAGGCTGCAGTGAGCTATAATCACGACACTGCACTCTACCCCGGGCAACAGAGTGAGACCCGCTCAAAAACAAAACAAAACAGAAAGATATGATAAAAATATGTTTACCATTATTTCTTGTTCAAAATACCCTTGTGGCGTCAAAATAAAAATGCCACCAGAATCCAACTTTATAAGCAAAACTGTTGTTTTTGCATTTTTCTGTGAAACAGGAGTGAAAGTTTAACTTAAAATTATGGAAATACTTATATTCAGGGAAACGTTCTACCAAATTCCTTGATTTGGGTTTATTAAATTTTAAATATCTTTATTGTGAATATAAGCAGATATCTTCTCTAATGGGACAGTAGTTTTATTTTTGGTATTTGGTCATTATGAAAAGTCTGAATGATCAGAAGTGATTATTGTATCAGAAATTCATTGAAATGACTTGGTGTTTTGTCATGACAATACCTAGATACATTTGAAGGACAATAGGCAGACAGGTAGACACAGGAGACATAGGGTCATTCTGGCTACGGGGAGTGCTTCTGTGCAACAGCCCAGCAGCCCCAGCTCCCTCCCGCAACCAGTCTGGGGATCCCAGGATTGGGTCATTCTGCTGCCTTTTGGGACCCCATCAGAGGGCTGCTGAAAAAGTTGGTTAAGAGACAGTTTTTAAATTTTCTCTGAAATTCAGTTTCCTGTCTCCGTCCCCTGCACTATGCTGGATAATAGATTCTCATAAGTGGAGTGACACCTTGACCTTCAAGTTGTATAAGACTTCATACTTGCCTATAATGGCAAATTGTAGGCTGAATAGCAAGGATACTTTTAAGCTTAGTCCACCCCTTCCCCATGAGCACACCGATCTCCCCAATAACTCTTTAGAACCTACAAATGTTTTCCTTTCATTTATTGCCTGGGTTGCTCAAGCATCATGTACTTTTTCTACGGCAGAATGATCACAGGGGAGATAAAACTGGATGAAACATACGAAGCCCAGTCTGGCCATACTGCCAAGGTCAGTGGGCTCCCAGGGCTCTATGCAGGGGAGGTTGTTCGGGCAAGGTAAGG
Source organism: Lepilemur ruficaudatus (assembly GCA_963574885.1). Taxonomy (NCBI): domain Eukaryota; kingdom Metazoa; phylum Chordata; class Mammalia; order Primates; family Lepilemuridae; genus Lepilemur; species Lepilemur ruficaudatus. The sequence continues at coordinate 5,084 of CAUYRT010025968.1, read as the reverse complement.
CCCTGTCTGTGGATCGGACCTGATCTGCTAGGGTTGCAAAGAAGTTTTTGAGGAGGTGCCTTTTGCCATGAAATGCCACGCCATGGAGAATTCTTCCTTCTGCATCAATCAGTTGGAATATAAATTCCTTTTCCAAAGTCTCTGGAATAGGTGATGCATCCCACAACGCAGGCGTCAACGGGCGAGAGCAGTTCTCGTGCCTATACGACTTCAATCAAACGAATCTATTCCTCCACTTATTTATTCAGGCATCATTCAGCCATTCACTCACCAGGGTGCGGACCAGGGCTGGACTGAGATATAAACCTAAATGAGAGGAGCTCCCTCTAACTTCGGGGCGGTCACACCCAGGGGGAAACAAATGAACAAATAAATAGGAAACCATGGCAGGTACAAGAGAGAGTCTGTTCCCAGGGTGTGGGGAGTGCCATCCAGCCCTGGGAGAGGACAAGGGGGTCAGCATGGACAGGGTGGAGGAGGGGCTGAGCACTCCCAGCCGCAGAGGCCGGCATTGGCCTGCGCCGAGGCTCAAAGGGGCAGCACACGTGTTCCTGGTTTACAGGCAGTTTCTGTCGTGCAGGTGAGAGGTAAGCACAGCGGGCGCGTGTGCAGTGTGATTTGAGAACTGTCCTTGCTGTCTTTTAAAGGGCGTCTGAAATGCCGTTACCAGTTCTTCTTCTGACTTGAGGCTGTGCCTTCCACGGTGTGGTCCGTGGCATATCAGTCCCACAAAATGCTCTACCAAAGAGGGGGCAGAGGACAATTGCTGAGGAACAATAAGCTTGGGAAATTGTGTGCATATATCTGCTTTTTGGTGCACAATGCACAGGGTGTCTCCAAGCCTCTGAGAAGTCCTGCAGCAAAGGAACTTGCTGAACCCCACGTCACCTCGTGCTCCGCACGTGATCTAAAGACAGAGGAAGCTTCTTTCTTGCACACATATCAGTCGTATTAGGAAAAGCACTAAGTCTGGTTTGTAAAAGCCCCTGACATAAGTGTCAACAATGGAGGGGCATGTACTAGGCAACTTTTGTTAGTCACTAAGGATTGATCCAGAATGATCTATGATAGTTGGCCCCATCACTTATCAGGTTCTCGAGGAGACTGTTTCTTATACCGTCTTCTCAGCTTGGGGTGGAAAAGGGAAAAAGACTGGGGGCGGGGCTGGCGAGGGCAGATTATAGGTAACCGAGCACCTCAGAGACTCAGCACTATTTATAGCCCCGCACGCAGCACCCCGGGCTGCCCTGATGTAAGGTAGAGAAAAAACCACGCAAAGCGAAGGGCAGGAATAAAGGCAGTGCACTGACCAGGTGGCTGGCAGATGTTCAGCTGTGTCATTGTGAAGATCTACGTGGTCCCCGGATTAACCAGCTTTATTTTGACTTCTCGTCAGGAAGGATTGAAAACATTCTGGAGTTTAGTTTTCTTTCTTTGGACAGGATCTCAGACTTCCTCCCCTGAAGAAAAGTCATATGCAAAACGTGGCCCGTGGGCCAATTCAGATGTCGACAAGCCCTCAAAATGTGCGGGGAAATAAAACACTTCAGTAATCCTAAACTGCGATGGGCTTTAGGCAGCTAATTAATCACAGCCCTTCCCGCCAGACCCCAAATCAATTGTGAAATAGATGCTGGAGTCAGATGGAGACAAGAAAGCCAGCACTGTCACAGCAGGGCGGGGCTAAAGGACATGTCAAAACTGGGCTCCTCCTATGGTCCCTGAATCAGCCTTCCCCACCCAGTGCCAGGCCGCACAGGTGCCACGAAGGACGGGGGAGGGGGGAGCTGGCCTCAGCGAGCTCGTCACGTGGCAAATGGCCGCATTGTGGGCAGGCTTTTCTCAGCAACCTCAAACGCCTTAACCCCACCCATGGGGAAGCTGGAACCTTGAGGCCGGCTGTCCCCATCTCACCAATCAGGGAAGTCTCCCCTCCCCCTATGGAGGTGACCATGACAGGGCAGAGAACAAGGCAGTAGCATCATATTTTGCTGAGAGCTCAGAGTAGTTGGGAAACTCTCTAAGTTGAGGGCCAAGGCAGGAATGTGGGGAACCCCCAAGCCCCCTTGTCTCCACTGCAGCTGTCGCCACTGCTAAGGTGTGCTCGGGTTGGTAGACCCCAGGGGCTGCAGTCTGTCTTAGGCCGTGTTCTGTTGCTCTAACAGAATACCTGAAACTGGGTCATTTATAAGGAAAAATAATTGATTTCTTGCAGTTATGGAAGCTAAGTCCAGGGTCAAGGGGCCACATCTGGGGAGGGCCTTCTTGCTGGCGGGGGCTGAGTCCCGAGACAGTGCAGGGCATCACGTGGGGAGGGCTGAGTGTGCTCTCAGGCCTCTCTTCCTCTTCTTGTAAAGCTGCTGGTCCCACCCTCCTGGTCCCCCGTTAATCCACTAATGAATTAATACATGAACAAATTAATCTATTCTTGAGGACAGAGCCCTCGAGACCCAATCACCTCTTAAAGCCCCCCCCCACTCAATACTGCTCCACTGGGGAGTAAGTTTCAACATGCGCTGGAAGGGGACATTCAACCCACAGCACTAAGCTCGGGCTTCACCCCACCCTTGCTTTCCTTCGCCAGAAAGCGCGTCGGAATGCAGTGGGTAACAGTGACGGTGTGTGGGGAGATCGTCTGATCTTTTGAATTATAGTAATTTTCAGATAACAAATCACTCACAGACTCGTGTACTTTATAATTAGGCACAAATTACTTGCAACACTGCCCTCGCTCGTCAGACCTACCAGTGCGCACGGGCTGTGGTTGAGAAGTGTGGCTTAACCTCACTGGTTCCACAGGAGCGTTTAGAAAAAAGCGCTTTCCTGTTCTTACTGGGCCTCAGTTTCCTCGTCTATAATGAGAGGTTTGGGCTAATAAATTACTGGGATGCTATGATTGTGTGGAAGAGAGAACTCTCCTAATCTTCTAGTGAAACAACCATGATTTGGGGGCATTGGTGCATATTTGGTGTCCTTGATTTGGGTTCAGTTGTATCTTTCTGTCCATCCATCCATCCATCCTTTCATCCACTCACACCTTCAATATTCCACAACATTTGTTGAGCGTTGGTCATGTGCCGGGCACAGGGGATACAGTATTGAAAGGAGACAAGGACCCATCCTCCACTATACAGCAGAGGGGAAGGTCACTGACCGGGCTGATGGCAACTGTGACTAGGTGGCCTGTGAAAGGAGATCCGCCCCGGAGCCAAGGCTGGGGAAGCGTCACTGAGAAGTGAAGACTGGGGCTGGAACTTCTGGGAGGAGCAGAGGGCTCCGGGCTCCAGGCAGAGGCAGGGCTGGGGAGCTCTGTGTGGCACCAGGCAAGAAAGGCAGATGGGGGCCATAGTTGCCAGCAAAGCGAAGCCAGTGGAGAGTTTTCCCAGGGGGTGACAGGAGCAGACTTTCATGTCTAAGCCGTTGCTCTGGCTACAGCAAGGAGAACAGAATGAAGGGGCCAGAGTGGATGGGAGAAGGGCTGCTGCACCTGCCCAGGTGGGAGGCGGGTGCAAGCTGCAAGTACAGGCAACAGGGGCAGCCGCAGAGCTCTATTCTGCCACCAACAAACAGGTCCAGCCTTGACCCTCTCTGGGAAGATTTCTTCATGTACGCAACAGGGGACACCCCTTCTACCAGGCTGTCGTGCAGATTAAATGCAATCATAACTGAAAAGTGCCTAGCACGGGCCTGGCCTTAGTAAATGCTCAGTATGTGGCAATTCTCCATGTTTATGATTTTGCTTTATGGGTTTGCTGGTCTCCTGAAAGCCTCCTAGTGCAGGGGCCATGCTTGGGTTTTCTGCAGCCAGCTTCCTTCCTCCCTTTAAGCATGGTGTGTTTGCACACTTGTGTGTTTTCAAAACTATGCATTTAGGAATCCATCTGTGTCCCCGTCATCTGCTCAGACCTTGGCTGCCCCAAATCACCCCTTTCCGGGCCCCTGCTGCACCCCATGCTTCCTGCCTGCTGTGTGGTGGGCAGTGGGCGTCTGCAGTCCTCCTGCCCCCGCCTCTGATCGCTGGCCTGTGGATTCTGAGCAGAGCCTCTATCCCACACATTGCCACTCCATGTTGAAACATAAAAAGGACGTTATGTAAGCGTCAATTAATGCAGAGCCCTGAACAGATCAGGTCTTAGAATTTTCCCTGCCTTTAGGCAAATCTGCTCCTTGTGAGTGTCTTTAATCTGGCTTTAAAAATTGCTTCTGATGGGTAATCAAAGAGATTGCTGGTCCTCAGCTTATGCTAAATAAACCAGTGTCTGGGTTCTTATTTGGGGAGAGCTGTTGTATGTCTCAGACTTCGCGGAGAATTTGTTTCTGGTTGCTCTCTGATCAGACCGCACACGTTTTCAAGTAGAGTGAAAAGTAGAGTGAATTTATCATCTTGTCCCAGATGACAATGACTTCAGTCAGCCTGAGGGAAGCCACACACTCTCCCCAAGTGTAGGGAGCTGTCAGAGGCAGGGACAAGGACATAGCTTGGTGTGTTTTATTTCTGGCATGATAAAGGGGGCTGGGGAGCCTATGTCCAAGTTCCTATGTCCAAGGACCTCACTTCTGAGTTACACACCATTAATCTCACCACCTACTGAACTGCTGACTCTGGTTAGTGGGTGGATACAAAGAAATGCAAAGTGCTTGTTGAAAGAAAAATCTCTGGGTGCCGAAGGAGTTGGTCAGTTGGATTTCCTCCTGGGCTGTTGCCTTCCAGATGGCCAGGTTGATGTGCTTTGCACGGCAGCCCACTCTGGGCTCTCCAGGGGCCTGTCTGAGCTTGGTGACCACCTGCAGATTAGAGGGTTCTTATAACTTACCCTCTGAGTTTTCTCTTCTTTGTCCTTGTCAGCTGTGCTTTTGGGTCAGAAAATGCTAACCTGGTTGAGACAGTAGCCAGGCCCCATTCCCATGTCACCTGTGCAGGAACAGGCATTAGATAAGGATGACTGCCATGATGGTGATGTGTACACACCTCCTTCACGGATGTCAAAGGACATGACATGCATTTCAGAGATGAAGGGCTGGGCAAAGAGGCTGGCGTGGGGCTGGGTAAAGAGCCTCCTGCCCTCCTTGGAAGTTTTTTTTTT